>JBCJKE010219745.1:3145-16830 GCA_039654525.1 Melibe bucephala
AGAAAGAAACAAAACAAAACAAAAACAAACAAAAAACCCAAACAAAAACAAACAACAAAACACAATATAACCAAAAAAAAACCCAAAAAACCCAACAACAATAAAAAAAAACAAAAAAAGGCAACAAAAAAAACAACCTAAATCTCCTAAGGTTCTCAAAAGGGGTATTGCCTTAGATTCCTACCCAATTTGTAAATGTCTGGTTGGTGCTATCACAGAATGTAAGAGTAAGTTCTTAAAAAGAAAAGTTATGGAGACATTCTTGGTCCTGCCCTCTGTCCCGTACAAATATTAATGGTATGATGGTACCATGCCACCAATCTTCGGTGTATCTCCTTAAGTAAGATTTTCTTCCAGAATATATTAATATGCAAAACTGACATTTTTAATTTTTAAGTCGACTCCCATAAACAATGCTTTACTTAAAATGACATAATTAAAATCTTTGACAAATATGGAGTTCCCACTGAACTTCCCATCCTCACTATATCCTTTTACCTTGTTATTTAGCTAATTGACTTTTCTCATGTCCTACTTGAAACAGATAACACAGAATGCTAACTAGAGCAATTTTATGAAGAATAATACAAGTCCTCCAAGCTCAAGAATTTCCACCAGAACATAAATTATTAAAACTACTACACACTATGTCCCCATCTCCTTAACTCTCAACTGTTCCATGCTTTTCTCCCTTTGTAAAAATTGTGAAGACCTTGTGTTTTGTTTTCTTCAATAAATTGTAACTGAGGGCAATGAGATTGTTCTATGACCACTCATTTTGTTCAGAAATGTTTGTAGATTTGATTTTTATTAGTTTCATACAGTTTGACTGACATATAGACATACAGACAGACAATATGTGTGGACTTCACATTCGCAAAAACGGACAATAACTGACATGAAATGATGAACACTAATAAGGAAAAAAACTCCAGTTTTAGTTTAGACTCACAATTTTCCATTGAAAGTTAGCCATAGATATTTTACAAATTAAAAAAATTGTATTCATCATAAAAGTGAAATATTTGAACATATAATAGGGTATTGAAATGCGAAAATTCGAGAAAAAAAACAAGGCATTATGAATGGTTAATATACTTCTGAGTGTTTGTAGTCTTCTGAAACATAAAATCAAACCAACAAAATGTAACAGATGTGTCCAGAGTGTCTTTTAAACACTTTTGATTGCCTTCAAGTGTTTAGACTAAAGAAAAAAATATTTTTTTTACGAATTCTTTGGTAAAAAAATTATTTAAAAAATGGAACGGCTATTTGATAAGTTTGATTCAGGAATGACTGTATATGATTCATAGACAATTTATATTGATCGTTTCTTTATATAATGTTAGCCCTATGTCATTTATAAACCAAAAAGTGCATTCAGTTACTAATTATTCCACAGATGTGGATAAATATTAATAAAGTGTGTGAGGGTGTCGAAACATAAGAAATAAAAAAAATCAAGTGATTATACATCATGTGATGATCACGATATCAAACTCACAAACCTTAGATAACTTATCATAGATCTTTTATAATGAACTCTGGAATGGTCTGACAGTGTGTTGGTAGGCAAAAAAAAAAAAAAAAAAAAAAAAAAAAAAAGGGGTGTCTGATAACAAAAATCACAGAGTGAGCCTCAACCACACAATCCCTTTCTTTCTGCAAACACTGGAAATTATTTCAAGTAAAACAACAATGTCTAGACTTTATCTCTTTCTGAAATGTACTAAAACACTATTTACATTCAGCCCTTTTCTTAGACACAAACAGTACCGGTAAATTGGATGACTCATACTGGGTTTTTTCTTTCCTGCTACTGGTAGCTCCTCACTATCTTCCATGCCTCCCCCCATCCCACAAATTGTTTAACTGATTTCAGGGTAAAACCTACCTGGTTATACCTATAACTATCATACCTATAATTCTGGAATGTCTGGATTTTTCCCCCTAAACCCTTGAATTGAGATGTAACTATATACCTTCACAATATCGATAAAATGTAAAAAATAATGTCTTCCACTTCCACCACATATAAGTATAAATAAGTTTTCCTCAATGTATTATATTTATACATACATGCATTTCCCTATCAATTGATCAGCTAAATCTACATCATTCAAATTTTCATTATAATCCCTTACTGTCTGTGGCTGTTACTTCTAATCTTTTAAATTCTCCTCCCTCTTTGTACCTATGCCAAACAACATCCTGTCTACATGTGTATTAGCATCGTGAATGGTCAATACAAAAGAGACACTGTTTTGTTATCCTTCTGCTGAGTTGATTAAACGTCCCCATCCCTTTCCTATCTTATATTTATATCTCCACTCTTAGCTTTCTTTTCCTATTCTTTCACATTTTCAAGATTGCCTGGAAACCCTCTTCTATTCACTAACACTGACCTGCATGCTCTGATTTCCTGTTGAATATGATCCTTCACAGGTCTCATCCCAGTGTAAGAATTTTCAAAAAAATAAATGACATCCATATCAACTAAATGCTTTACAAGATCATAAGCTAGTGCAAAGGGTGAAAAGCCTTGATCCTTCCCTAAATAAACATCAAAATTATATGAGTTACCTGTTTTTGAATCTGCTAATACCCACAATTGCACCCACCACACTTTCCACATACACTCATGTAAAAACCCGACCAGGTTGTCTGTGAAAAAAAGGGGGAAAAATCAAGTCTGTAGAAACTTGCTGATATCCATCCTAGTCTGGCACCCCGGCAGATGAAGACAAGGTTCTGTTTGGGCCTAAATGGGGGGTCCTGGGCTGACCAGGCTGCTGTCAAACTCACAGGGGGCTGGCTCTCTCGGCACTGGGTCAGCAGTACTCATGCCGTGGAAAAAAAACCCTAAAAAAAGACAACATAGGAACATATAAATAGCACATACATACTCTGGAGTATACACATCAATACATATAACAACAAACTGCACATAAATATCTACCTATCCAGGACAGCACTGCAGCCCTTTACACATTAATACACTATGTACACACAACTAGTCGGCATAGCATTTTATTCAGTTAGATCTAATTCAGTATGAAGGGGATATTGAAGCTATCAATAGACACGCTAGATCGAGATCTAGATATAAGTAGATATCTAAATCTAAGAGACAAGTAGAAGATCTAATCCAAACAACAGTTTTCATGATAATATAGTTTATATATTCATCTAGATCTAGAGTCGAACTCTACATTTTGGTATAGAGACACATGACAACACTACACACCTTGGCTGGGTTGAAGGAGAGGCCTCGCTCGGTACCAATTCTTCCTCCTCACTGGACATTTTCGTCAATTTCTGGTGCTCATTCTTCCTCATCACTGTCATCCATGGTTTGAAGATACTCAATGAGGTCTTTATCTAAAATATTGTTCATTGTGAACAGATACATTTTTGGTCGAAGCTGGACTGTTGTCAAAGCAAATCGAAAAGAATCCAAAATGGCGGACGGAAGGGTAAACAATGATGCAACGCAAATGACCAATTTATAAACACTTATTTTAATTTTTTTTTTTCACTTTTTCCCATGAAAATGGGTTTATGTGGATGAATTATCCCTTCATTTTCATAAAAACATAAACGAGAAATAATGAAAAAACTAGACTTAGATTGGACTGCAGAAAAGGGGGGTGTGGCATCAGTCACCGAGGATCGAAGTCTGTAAAGGAACTGCTGAAAGTTAAAGGCCATGTTAGTGGTGCTTTGCTGCAACCATACATACACCATACCACTGTAATTCTCTGTCTAGCCATCCATATTCATACAAGATTTTTCTTAAAGCCAAAACAACAACACAGCTGTTAAACCCCCTTCTAATAGTAAGCACCTTTATAGTCAAAAGCAGTCAGTGACAACCTACCTGGCCCTCTGCACAGCCACACTGTGGGACCGGTATGCCGCTCTGTAAGCAGAGTTGGTGACAGGAAAGCAGGACAAATTGGCGACTCTTTGGTTGAAAGGCTGAACCTGATATAAAGAGAACATTTGAAAAATCAAAAAATACTGTTTATAAAAAATAAATTCAGGAATTATATGGATGGTATTAAATTCTTGATCCATCGTAGTAACTGTCCATCTTTCAAGCAATTTCTTCCTTGGTATCCATACAGCCAAAATCAAACTTAAATACCCCTTTGAGAACAGCTCCCATGTAATTATATGTAATGTTTACATTTTGACATTGTTTCAGTATTTATCATTATCACATTGTTTCAGTATTTATCACTGTTAAAGACACTAGTGAAATTCAGATAAAGAACTCCCATGTATTTGCTTACCAACTGTTTCTTGTCAGCAGTATCAGTCTGTTCATCCTTCACAGAGTTGCCCATATGGTTGTGTAACTTGGTATCTGCCTCTAATTTTACCTCTTTTTTGACAGCTGTTTCAGACCACAACTTCGGTATTACATCTGTTCCTGACCTTCCACCATACAGATCCCTCGAGGATTTTGAGAGAGATGATATGTCTGACTGAGACTTTTCAATTAGACCTGAGCCTATCCTCTGTTCAGTGAAATCTACAGGGGGCCGTGTCTCTTCCTTGAAATTACACACACTACTTCCAGCCTTCTCAATGGACTGCGGGCTGATGGAGTAAGAAAACTGTCCAAGTGAATCCTGGCTGGCTTGAACTTTAACCCCACTGGTTGGGAATGTGAATGGATTGGGGATGGACTCTTTGGGGTTGTGGCCAGACCTAATCTCCTGGTTCTGCTGCTGAAGGTGGTTCTGAAGCTGTTGCTGCTGCTGTTGGTGCTGTATTTTGCTAGGGTATGGAGGGGGTGGATTGTAATCTGGAGGGGGTGGGAGAGGGGCTGCTGCTGTGGTGGACGCAAGTGAGGATGGGGACGAGTAGACGTGCATGATTGGGCGGGGGATCTGAGCCAATGTTGACGTCACCTGGGTGACATTATTTTTGGACAGAAATGATGAGATCGTGGAGGTTGTCGTCACGTTTATATGAGACTGAATAGGTAAAAAGGATTGCAAGTCTATAGCACTGCTTGAACTCCCCAAGTTCGCCAGGGATGAAGTGCCGGTTATGTCTCTTACCACCGTGGCATCTGACGTCATGAAGCCACTGTTGCTGCTGTTAGAGAATTGCTGTTGAAAACCTGCACTGGGCTCATCATTAGCACAGTTAGTCATACTCAAGCTGGACACAGTTTTAGCTCTAGTCTGACCCTCCCTGGTCAAGGAAGACGAATTTCCAAAGTCCACGTCAACGTCAATGGCTGTTTGCTTTGTTTCTCCTGGACCAAGCTTTCGTTTCTTATCAGCATAGCTTGGTGCACCTGCCGACTTTGTTCCTTGGCTTATGAAATTCTGGGACAGACCCCCAATACCCACCGGTTGGATACTCTGGCTAAGTTGCTTCCCTTTGCCTATTGGCCCCGCTTGACTCAGCTGGGAAACCATGGCACCATGCGTACCTGCTGACTGGCTGACAGTACGTAAGTGCTTGGAGACCAAAGTCTTTGAGCCAGTCTGAGCCTGGCCCTCCACGCGGATGGGAATATCCGTCTGGACTGTCTGCTCTGCAACACTACCCATATTTACATGAACAAATTTGGGCACAGAATGGGAATTGTCAGAGTCCACCACGGAGAGCAAGTCATTCAAGCTGGGCAATGTCTTTTTTGGAAGCTGCTGGGTCATGATGGACTGTGGTGTTGGGTCATCCAAGTGCCATGAGTGATCCACGCCGACAGGGTGGGGTTCAGTAGTTGGCGGCATGACATGGGGATTGAAATTCAAGCCTGGCTGTTGGAGTTGCTTCTGTAACTGAGTGTGGGGCATGGGTCTCTGCTGCCATGACTCCACACCGGATTTCAGATGGGAGAATGGGGAGCTTCCTGTTCTTCGACCTAGAGACGCAGTCACTGAGGATGAAGTTAATGACGAAGCCAAAGAGGATGATGAAGGAGGCATAGCCGATGAGGATGCAAGAGATGATTTTAGCAATGATGAGTCCATTGGAAGAATTGGTTGCCTGTGGTGCTGACTTAGCCCTATACTTGTATTGGTAATGTGCGCTGTTTCCGACGATGATGATAACTTGGAAGCCAACAACGGCATACTTGCTTCCAAAGTCTGCACAAAAAAATTAAAAAATAATATTTAATAGATAGTTCCAGTTGAACATGAGTGCTACGATTAGATCTGAATCGAATTAAGCCTAAGTTGGAAATCGCGGTTTTGAAAGAATTCAAATTTAAGTAGTTGATACAGTAAACCTCTGGAAAATTTATGATAATTATCAATTCAGGTTCTTTGATTATTTATAAAGGTTTTTTGAAAATACATGTGAAGATGACAAGATTAGAGAAAAATATCAAGAACAAGTCAAAGAGAGCTGTGACAAGATCAAAATAACAGGGAACCTTGAAAAGGATTTGAATGATATTACGAAATGCCTAATAGAACCTATATACAACATATCATTCCCATTAAGAAATGCAAACCATACAACAAATGGATGACTCCCGAAATATTACAAATGATAGAAGAGCGTACTAAAATACCAAAGAGCACAAAAAAATACAAATGAGCAGACAGACACATTAAAAGGAAATGTGCGAGGCAAAAGAATAATACATAGAAACAGAATGCAAAAACATTCACAAACAGAAGAACAAAAACCCACGAGTGTTTCACAAATCCATTAAAAACATATCAGGCAAAAAGATCGGAACCCAAAGCAAATGCGTGAAAGACGCTAATGGAAATCATATCATGAAGATATCCTACAACGTTGGGCTGAATATATTGAAAACCTGTATTCAGACGATAGAACTGAGGACATAAAACAGTGGACAGCTGGAGAAGGTGACAGGAGAATTCTCAAAAAGATGAAGTAACAAGGCTTGTAAAGAAAGAAAAAGGAAAAGCTGTAGGACAAGATAACATTTGTATTGAAATGAAAAATGCTCTTGGCGAGTTTGGAATAGATATCCTGACAAAAATATAAGGTGTAATGCCTGAAGAGATAAGAAAATCTACATTTGTAGCAATACCAAAAATGCCTGGAGCAGTTGATTGCGAACAGCATAGAACAATTTGTATTATGAGCTAGATCACAAAAATTCTTCTGTGAATAATTATGAAAATAATGAGAAACAAAATAACACAAGAAGTAGGGAAACATCAGTTTGGATTCATAAGAGACAAAAGTACTGTCAATACTATAAAAACACACTCAAAACAATCATGCAAAGGTCAATTGAAAAGCAAAATTTAAGACAGTCTTTGTTTCATCAACTTTTCTAAGACTTTTGACTCAGTCCAACATGCAACTCTCTTCCAAATACGGATTGACATAGGAAAGGAGTACAAAGACGTTAGACTTATACAAAACTTATACTGGAACCAAACCACGTGCGTCAAAGTTGATAAAAAACGTCCAACTTTTTCAACATTGCTAAAGGAGTACGACTAGGGTGTGTCCTCTCATAAGACCTTTTCAATCTATGTAGTAAATATATCTTGAGAGAAATTGAGGACATGAAAGGAGTAAGTGTTGGTGGAGTGAATATATAACGGACCAACGTTACGCCGACAATGCAGTCTTGATGGCTTACACACTAGATAACATATAAGAAATTCTAGACAAACTAGTGGAAGTAAGTGAAAGAAAAGGACTGATGTTGAACGTGAAGAAGACGGAATGTATGGTTTTCTGTAAAGAAATTATGAATCTACCATTCAAATTAACAAGCAAAGGCATAAATATTAAACACAAGTTAAAAGATTAAAATACCTTGGATCAAACATCTCAAATGACTGTAAAGACACAATGGAAATTAGACAACGTATAGCAATTGCAAAGCAGACAGTCCACAAACTCAATCAACAAATCAACAAGGCAAAACTTAAAATGAACACCAAACTACAAATAGCACAGACATACGTCTTCCAAACGTTTTTACACATGTGAAGCATGGACAATAGATGCAAAATCGAGAAAACGTCTAGAATCTTTCGAAATGTGGATTTATAGAAGATTATTGAAAATACCATGGACTGCATTAATAAGAAATGAAGAAGTGCTAAGGCGTATTGGAAGAGAAAGAATATTGATGGGTACGATCAGGCAAAGGCAAATAAAATGCGGTTTTTTGGACACATTTGGAGATGGGAGGGAATTGAAAAGCTGGTAACATCGGGTTTTGTTGAAGGAAAACGATCTTGTGGAGGACAAGACATGACATAAAATACTTAAGACAAAACACATCCACCATTAACACCAACACAGGCTATACAAGATGTGCTGAAGACAGCAACATGGAGGAGCATGGTCGGCAAAGCACCACAAGGAGCAAGCTAACCTGATGATGATGATGATGATGACATTATTATTTATTTCTTTCACTATAAATTTAATGAGATTTTGATAACAAGTCTCTTTCAAAGGACTTCTGTCCCTTTTCACCCCTTATCTCTTTGTTTACAACACAGCATAAATAATAGGAAAAGCACTCTGCCCATACCTTGACCAATTTTAAGTGCAAAACAAGAATCAATAAAACTTAAACTGTCAATGGAGACTAATCCAGCAGAAAAGATGTTTCCCTAACATGAAATATAAACAACAAGTCAAGTATCTAGGTACAGAGTTCCTGAATTACTCCATCAGTTTTGAGACAGCAAATGAAAACATTTTGAATTTTGAGTTACTTAACTGATCTTAGATCATCAACCACTGGCGAAGTTGGGCTTCTAGTGATATTATGTTGTTTTTATATGCTCAATCCCATTCCTAAAAGCCATTATATAACTTACCAACAATGTTTTGAACAAGAAATCCTTTACCTTTTGTTGCTCCGTTTCTTTGTTGGGCTGCCTATGGTGAGTGGGATTGCCCTGACCTGGGGCAAAGGGTCCTTGGTTTTGTCTGGAGGCCAACTGAGCATCTATACTTCTTGAGCTTTTTATCTGGGACCTAAGCTGTTGCTGCATTCCAGGTCTAAGCGCCGCCCTCTGAGCGCTGGCACTCTGGCCATTAGCCTCCATCTTAATCTGTTGGGCAACCTCCATGGCGCTGCGAGCAGAAGATCGAGGGGATGAAGCCGACGGTGACGATCCTCCAGAATTGAAGCCTTGGGGAATGGTGGATTTGGGTGTGTGAGAAACATTGACAGTCTGCATAGACCCAGAAGGCGCTGTTAACAGGTCAACCGTTGACTGGCTTTGATTCAATAACACAATATTGTCTGGTGTGGAATCTCGTTCCTCTAGGTCTGCTGCCTGACCTAGATACCCACTATTGGCACCAGCCATGGATGTAAGAATGCTACTGAAGGTATTTCTCTGAGACTGCAGGTTGGATAAAGAATCTGAGATGGAATTTAAGCTGACAGATGATTTTCCGCTCACGGTGACTATACTGTTGACGGGGGTGATAGACGTAGTAGAAACAACTGTGATGAGACCACCCTCAGTTTTCGAAGTGCTCAGAATGCCCATGGGGTCAGGCATATTTCCCTGCAGGGCTGACAAGAGCAAATTAGGGGTGGAGTTGGTGGTCGTATCGGCCATCACCTTTACTATTTGAGCTGTGATGCGGGAAGGCGAGAGGTCCCTACTCAGTGAGGAGCTCTTGGTGGTGACAGGGTGGCCATGCTCTTTGCCTGAAGGTGACACACCCTGAGAACCAGATGGGGACATAGCTGGGGACATGACCATCCCAGGGGAGCCCCCTACAGCGCCAGCTGGACTTCCTACATTTTTACCATAGAGTAGTTTGTCTTGGGCTTTAGACACCACAACCTGTGACTTGCCCTTGTGACTGGGCTTCTTGCCTTGCAACTGGGTGGGAACCTGTTGTCGCATGATTGTGGCATCTTCTGGCAACCTTGCATCTTTTTGTTGTTTCAAAATGGCCGCAACTGTTTTAGATGACGCCTCAGAGGAAGAGATGGATTGATGACTAATGTTGAGAGTGGCTGGATTCATTCTACCACTTCCTTTAGGTGGACGGCCCTTTTTGCGTCCCGTTTGGCCCATCAAATCATCCTCACGCTGAAGGTTTCTGTTCAGCCAGAATAGAAAAAATAATTATGTAACATATAAGAAAATAAATAATTGAGATGTGGTCTTTAAAATTCACCTCAACGATGACAAGAACATACGTGAAGAAGATGAAAGCTAATTGAGAAGGAAAAGAAGAGGTAAAAATCATAATAACACCATTCATTTTGACAACTTCAAAACTACATTAAATTTCCACTCAGCATATTGAATTATAACCATTACAAAATTCTACTGTAACTTACATTGCAAAATATAGCAACCAGATAATACCTATATCATTGAAACTAACAGTGAGAGAAAAATCTCTTTCCCTGAATATTTGCTAAGAAGACTTTTAGAAAAAAAAATCCCTCTACAAACAAAAAAATACAAACTAAAAATAACTAAACAAAAGAAACAAACAAAAAACATGTAACTAACTAAAAACAACTGCCATATAATTTAAGTGGTCTGCGTTTCTATAGCAAATACTGTAAAAGGAAAATGGAATCAATAGACATGAAAGTCAAGATTCTTGGAAAATGACACAGAAAACTACCATGGACTCCCTGAAGTACATGAGAATCATTCGGCCAAGAAGATAAACTCAGTAATGAGACTTTCCTGACAGCTGTTGTGAAAACTAACCTCTGATAATACAGCCTAAGGAGTTTTAGATGAAGAGAAAATAACAACAAACTATGTTGTTTCAAACATTACATATATGAGAAACAACCACGATTATCTTTTATATTTTTGACATAAACTTTTACAGTCTCTTTATGAGAAAAACATATATCATGAAAGTAATAATAACAGTAATTAAAAAAAAACAACCTAGTGATATAAATAGTGATGGGTGCATCTTGATTTCTAAGATGCCACACTGCATGTTACTGAGAAATGATTAATGTTGTGCAAAATCAAATTACATATGTTAAAATATGTCAAATGTGTACAAACTGAAACAAAAAAACCCCGAAAACATCCTTGACATATCATGAGAAGGTACTTGTATTTAGTTATTTATACAATCAAACAAATAATTAAACACAAAGTGTCCCACATGGTAATGCAGACATACAAATCAAAGTATACAATACGACATTGAAATATTTCTGTTAAATAAAAAAAAATAAACTAAAAAATTTCAAAGCTTTATTTGTGATAAAAATCACTGAGAAGAACGCTTTTCTAAAAAATCTTTTCTGGAATCTAAAAATCTTTCAAATTATTTATATGACACAAAAATAAAAAGAAATAGAAATAGAAACAAACAACAATAATGATGAACAAAATAAAAGTCATACTGTGAGGACAAAGTATTTAAGGATGATGCGATGTTACCATGGAATGTGGTTCAATGCTGTCATTTAAAAGTCTAAAATTCATATTCTCTGTCTGTCTCCAAGTGAACTAAAGGCTTCTAAATCAAATCAACCCTGAAAACAAAAGAAAAACAAAGGCAAGAAATAAAAACGAATTTGAAAATCAAGAGTAAGATTCTCTACAAGAATGTAACGTAAAAGCTAATTAAGAAATATGTGAGCTTTGAGAAAAAAGCTAACATCATAGTATATTACATAACGAAAAAAAAAAATAGATGTCTGCAAATCAGCAATTCTAAAACAAAATTGAAAATAAATGTGAGGTTCATTTATAATTTATGTGTTGCTGACCACTTCACCGACCCAAACCTTAATGATAACGACACCACCACAAAAGACAACAATGACAATGTGATCTTAATCCAAACTCCTAACATCATTGACATGAATTTGTGTGGTCTCAACACTGATTTATCTTTTTGTTTGACTTTTTTTTTAATGAGACTTTAGAATCAATCCCAATAACAATTTGTTCTAATAGCCATTTGCAATGTTCCTTTTGAATTCTACAACCTTCTCTCACCCTGCAAATGACCATTCCACCTCATATTTTCACCAGTCGAACAAGACACAAACTTTATAATATGAGGCATAGTTTTCATCAAATGTGATGGAGCCTTGCTTGCAAAACCTCACTATTAGCATGACATTTTGCCCTTGAAAGTCATAAAAAAAAACCCAACTAAATCCATTTCATGAATAAGTCATGCAAAAACATTCAAAATCTCAAGAGCAAAACAAAAAAATGTATGAGTGGAAAAAAATTAGCAGAAAACATACAAGATGTTAAGAATACTTTCCATGATGGAGCTAAAAAAAATGTGAATCTGTGGGCTTTAGATAAAACCTAGCATACTACATTAAATAAATTGCTTACTCAGATATTTGATTTGTAATACTGCCCAGCGTTCTTTATTAAATTATTAAATATTGCTTACTCAACACACTTAGCTCAATAGATATTTCTGCATCAAAAGCTAGCTCCTGAATTGTATCTGGGACTCATTGATTATCACTTTTGTCAATTTAGATCTAAGTCTAATTAATACTGTAATATTATCACTTTTAGCAATTAAGATCGTAGAATTAATACTGTAACTTTTTGGACAGGGATTAGATTTTTAGTTTTGTCACAGTATGAGGTGTTCTGTTTTTTCTAAAGTACATATATATGCACAAACTGATTATGTGACAATGGATGTTTGTTCAATTTAATCTTATTTGGTGAGTGAGTTTTCAATTTTTATCATGAGTTTATAAAATATTATAAACTTTTTCCAACCAAAAACACAAATTTAATGTTTGTAAAGAAAAAGCAGTGAAAAAGAACTATATTATATCTAGAACCATGAACAACACTTAAATGTTAAATAATTTTACTTACAACATAGAGTAAAGATAATATTAATATGATGAGGCTTCAGACTCTGCCTAATACCAAGGCCTAGAGTCAGTAACTAGAATAGAGACCATGATCTAATCTGAGGCTGATTACAAAGATTGAATGGCTTTCACTGCAAGTGTTCAAACTATTATCAAGGTCAAAGATATGTCTCTAATATTAGACTTAGATCTAAGGCCTAAAAATAATGTGTTAGTCCATAAACTAAATTCTGATTAGACTTCCCATTTCCCATAGAAGGGTTTAGTATTTTATAATGCATATTTTTTTTATTTTTGTCATGTTGAAAATTTTCCCTTTGTCAAAATATTATAATTTTCCCTTTGTCAAAATATAATAATTAGATCTTAGACAACAAGTCTAAGTGGGTGTGGTCCAAGTTGAGCATGGATAGCTCAGTGGTAAGAACATTCAACCACCAAACCAAAGGCCCTTGGTTCAGTTCTCAGCCATGCAGACTTGAATTTGAAACCCAAATTTTTCAGGGGGTTTTCGCTTCCTTGTCCTGTGGTAGGCAGGATAAATTAATTCCTAGGCATATCAGAGATGGATGATAAACTAGGAGATACCATATTTTTCTCATGCACATATAGAAGTAGCTTCAGGGACAAAAATCTAAAATCGAAATGAGCAAGCTGTATCAGCCGTCACCCTGGCTAAATTCAATTTCTACCAAAAGGGTCAATCAGGCTTATGGACCCCTACGACCTCTTGTACCTCATATATTGATCTGTTCGTTAAACTGTTAAATTGATCTGTTCGTTAATTAATGATTATAAAATATTACAAAATGATCTTAACTCACTCCAACAATGGGAAAAAGACTGGAAAATGGAATTCCACCCAGAAAAATGCCAAGTA
>JBCJKE010220854.1:0-16810 GCA_039654525.1 Melibe bucephala
CTCTCTCTCTCGCTCTCTCTCTCTCTCTCTCTCTCTCTCTCTCTCTCTATCTTTGTCTGTCTCTCTCTTTCTCTCTCTCTCTCTCTCTCTCTCTCTCTCTCTCTCTTTCACTCACACACACAAACATACACACACACGCACACACTTATATACATACTCTCACTGCCTGAACTTAATCCTTACCACCATGTCTCTCTGTCTCGTCAAATTCCTACCACCATGTCTCTCTGTCTCATTGTCATTATGGCCATCACTGAATGCTTCTATTAGATTTTCTATAAATTTAATAAACTCTTTTGTAGTTGCAGCTGAAGTGGTCTAGGCTAATAAGTTTGAACCAGGAATAATATAAAGTATTACTAATGTTTTTCTATCTTCTCGCTTTTTTCTTTTTCCACCAAAATAACAGGCAGTATGGGCTCTTGGAAACATTGCAGGGGACAGTCCAGAGTGTCGAGATTTTGTACTCGGTCAGGGCATCTTGGCACCTCTGCTGAGGTTTGTAAAGGAGTTGGAATAGTTTTCTGTTTAAAATGGACTACAGACTTTTTTGAGTATAGTAAAAATGGGTCTATAATGATTGCCCAAAATATATTTATAATACCCAGACATTAATCAGCACTTGCTGTATACTAATAATGCTATTCTGTATTTCTGTGTTGATTTCATCATGTTAACTGTGAAGTGTTTTGAGATGTATTTAAAGAATATAGAAAATTATGCTGCTTTCTTGAATTGGTTTCAACTTTCTGATGACTTTGTGATCATACCTTACCTCAGTGGATTGATTTTCTTTTTGGGTCATTTTTTCCCCCCCAGCCTCCTAAACAAATCCGCTAGCCTGTCAATGACAAGAAACACAGTGTGGTGTCTCTCCAACCTTTGTCGTGGAAAAAATCCACCTCCAGAATTTAGCAAGGTGCTTAAGATTGGTCTTCTAAGTGATGTTTTTGCTGGAGTTAGGTTTTTGTTTTTGTTTTGGTTTTTTTAAAATTTATATTGTACAATTAAACAGTTATGTCACCCAATCTCTTTAATGTATATAGTGAAACAATCCTCAGAAATTTAGAAGATAAACCAGGCACCAGAGTAAACGGAAAAAATATCAACAACATTAGGTATGCAGATGATACAGCTGTGTTTTGTAAGGAGAATGTTAAGAATCTTATGGCAAGATGAGAAGAGTAATAAAATAGTACTAGAAGAAGCATGAGTAGAGAGATCTTTAATGAAGGCAATCAGGAAAAGACAGCTTATGTTTTTAAGACATATAATAGACAATATTATATTGAATATCTAACCCGTTGTGGAAAAATTGAAGGGAAAAGGAGTCGAGGTTGACAAAGAACAACATATTTTCAGAGCTTAAATTACTTTATGACTAATAAAGCTAAGAGTAATAACAAATAATATGAGCTTTTTGAGATTGCCTGAGGAAAGAAGTAAATGGCGTGCCATGATCATCGACGTCTGTGTCAGACCTGGTACTTAAGAATAATAATAAGAAGACAGTTAAACATTGTACCACCCACCATTAAAGTGTCATTCTTTTTTATGGCTGCTTTCATCTTGTTACAGATTTGTTCAAATACAGAGGTAACCTTCATACATGTAGTTCCCAATGCTTTGTAAAAGGAAACTCTTTATAATGCCATCCTATCATTTAGTCCCTATGTTGGTGGTTATAAAGAGTTTGGCTGTATTATCATGACAATCAATTCTAGGATCTATGCCATTTATTAGTTTGAATATCTTTGAATTTTGAACTGTCATTCTCATTATTCAGTAGCATTGATAAAGGTTCTAGCTTGTTTTTTTTTTTTTTTTTTTAATCTTACACCTTTTAATATTTTCCTGTGTACTGTATTTTTGAGTCGTTTCATTTTTGTTTTGTTTTGTTTCCTTCTTTTTTTTTCCTCGGGTGGAGGGGGACTAGGTATTGTTTTTTTATTTAAAAAATGTAATTTTTTAATGAGATATGTTTGTGTACCATTTCAAATCTGTAGGTGTAACTGGAAAAATAAAATTCAAAATACAGTATTTTTTCCCGTGTACCTCATTTGTCAATTGCACTTCCTATAAAGTTTTACCAATACAGCTGGTGTCATTGTGATAAAGATTGCAATGGTAATGATTCATGAGGAATGGTCTTTTCCTGAATCTTCAGTTCACCTTGTGGACAATTTTTTTTTTTTTTAATATATATTTCAGGTTTCTCCAGCTCTACCAGTGTTGGCCCGTCTCCTTTACCACACAGACAAAGATGTTTTGGCAGATGCATGCTGGGCCCTGTCTTATCTGTCCGATGGGCCAAATGAAAAGATACAATGTGTCATAGATTCAGGTGTATGCAGGAGGCTGGTTGAGCTGCTCATGTAAGTCTAGATTTCATCTCATTGTTTATGATTGCTTTGTTTGCCTTTATTGAAATATTTCTATTTTGTTTTGTGTAACAGTATGAAAAATTTACCTCTATCATATATACATATGTACTGATTAGTGTGCAAGTTCAAAATAAGATCTAGATCTTTAACTACTAAATGTCTTGGTGCTATCTTAGTTGTCTCAGACTTTTTATATTAAGGGTAGGTTTTTAATATTCATTTGATGTGTTGCAAGTCTAGATCCATGTGTGTGTGTGTAACTATATATATGCTTGTGAAAGTGTGTTTATTGTGTTTTCAACACTTATGTGGATATTGAATATTTAAAATTCAATCAATTTGAATATTTTAATAGTTTAAAGCATGGTATGATTGACATCTATTACCATGGTATATGCCATTTCATCATTTGCTGTTGTTATTAGGTTATTTACCATTATTGACATCTTTAAAAGGAAAAAATGGGGAGAAACACGTTTCATTTGTATGTTTATATCCTTTTAATCTTTATTTCGTATATCCCAAGTTTGCGAACATGATGAATTTCAATTTGTTAGCCAATCTTGGGAAAAAGCAGCACTGGAAGCTTAAAAGCAGCACCAGAAGCTGTAGAAATAAATTTGTCCCTCTCTACTTTTTTTTTTTGTCCAGGCATAACCACCAAAGTGTTGTAGCAGCTGCTTTGAGGGTGGTCGGCAACATTGTGACAGGGGATGATTGCCAAACTCAAGTAAGCAATAAGATGAATTGGATGTGGAAATGTTTCTTTTTTTTTCTTTTTTAATTGTAAGAAAGAAACAAATTTAGTTTGAAAGCTCATGTCAACAATATAAGTGCATATTTCAAATAGAATATCCAATTGTAAACACATTTGTTTTTGGTGGGAGGTCATGTTGATTCTTTTTTTAAAGTTTATTTTGATTGATTTATTCATTCATTTATTTATTTGTTTTGTTCTTTTTTTTTTTTTTGCAGGATAGGGATGGGTTTTATTTTTGTTGGGTTTTTTGTTTAGTTTGTTTTTTTGTTTTGTTTATTTGTTTTGTTTTGGGTTTTTTTTTTTGTAAATATTAGATAGTTTCCATTTTTCAAAGTAACTTGCTTGAATATTCCCGAAGATACTAGATACGTTTGTAAGTTTTCCAACTGATCATGTCATTCAGCTACTTGTGTACACTTCAACAGGTAGGACAGGAAAGGAGACATAGAAGATCATGCATTCGAGCTCTGAGATGCCATGCAAGGCGGTTAGAATATTTTTGGTTTCAGACTACGGCGTTTTATTCTATTCCTCTACTCAAAAGTTGAACAGAGTTGGCAGGCATGCCTTAACCTTGCTGTGTTCCATGTTCTACCTCTAACATGGAGGTTTGAACTTATCTCATAAAGCAATTCTTGAGACTTATCGTTTTTCTTTTACTTTTTTTCTCTCTTTTTTTTTTTTTTTTTTTTTTTCTTTACTGCCATTAATTTTTGCCTTGTTGTAACTGTGGTGAATATGCAAAGGCATTCGGGATGGATGGTGTTCCATTTCTACCGTTGTGTCTCACTTGGGATTTGTTTTTGTTTTTTATTTTGTTGGGTTTTTCTTTTTTTCTTTTTTTTTTTCTTTTTTTTTTATTACTCAATCTCATTGGAATGTAGCTATTAGTTTTGTATTTTCATTTTCGCTGTTTTTGTTCAATTTTTTTTTTTTTTTTTAGTTCCTTCACACTCACATTCATTGTCATTAATTATGAAATGTTTTCCAAGTTTTCATCCTTCTTTTTTCATTGGTTTTGTTAATGTTTTATGCATTTGTGCGCACTTTTGTGTATGTGTTATTTAGTAGAGTGTGCAGTGTTCTGGAAATGAAGTGGATTTTTGTTTTGTTTTGGGTTTGTTTTTTGTTGTTTTTTTGTTTGTTTTGTTTTTGGTTTTTTGTTTTTGTTAGCTGTAAGGCGGATGAAGATTTAAGTGAATAATTCTTTAAAGGAATTTAAAAAGTAAAAATTTCTCTCCTGGAATTTGTGTTTCTGCCAAATATCTTGGACTACTGAAAAGGATGAGGGATTGAGTTCTCCCTTTGTTTTGTTTTGGTTTTGTTTTTTTACATTTATTATGCATGTATCTTTAAATCCAATTCTGTTGGTGATGGATGGCTGGTACATTAAAACAAGAGTAAGTGTCCATGTTTTATAAGTGGATATTAAGCAAAAAATTCATCTTTCCTCGATAGGTGATCATCAACTGCTCATCCCTCCCATATCTGCTACATCTCTTGAGCAGTTCGAAGGAGTCCATCCGTAAAGAAGCTTGTTGGACAATTTCCAACATCACTGCAGGAAACAGACAGCAGATTCAGGTCAGTATCAGCGGTACTCAGCTATGTTGCTATGAATGAAATTGTCAAAAAGATTGAGATGGACATGCTTGTTTCATGCTTATGATGAAAAATATTTTAGTGCCTCCTTTGTAGATTGATCAAAACCATTTAAATCTGCTTTTGTTTTGTAGGAGTTTGTTGTAAGAAGAGTGCATGCATGCCATATGATATAAACTCTGCCTCCATGTTGATGTATTCCTACCTTTTTTTGCCTCTGCCTCCCTTTGAAAATAAGTTGAGTATAAATACTTGTTTGCCTATCGTATTGATAATTGCACTTAATTTATTGCATCTTCCTTTTCTTGCACATTTCCCTTTGTTCTGATCTTGGAGGAGGTAGTATGAGAAAGCTGGATTTATTTTGTTACAGGTACTCAATCATTAAAAATCAGTAATGCAGTCTGCAGGAAAGTCTGCACACACATTGGGCTGCTACAAATCGCCATGTCTTTCTGTCTCAAGCTATTGAATTCTGTTTCTTTCTGTGACAATAGCTTTTTTTTTTCCCAGATATTTAAAAAAAAAGTCTGTCTCAGTGATAGTCTTCTTCTTCTCTGCCTCTCAGCTCCTCATGGAGCACAGGCCATCAACAAAGGCTTTACACTTCCTCCTGCCTTGGGCTATTTTTTCCAGCTGCACCCATGTGCTCTTCTGCTCTTTCATCTTTGCCTCTGTCTTCCTTTTCCATGTCATACGGGGCCTCCCTCTTGCTCTGCTCTTGCTCTGATTCCAAGACAAGCCTTTTCTGGTGATGTTTTCCTTTGGTTGCCTCAACGTATTGCCTATCCACTTTCTCCTTTTCAAATCTATCTCTACAGGTTGTTGTCTTGTTCTTTCATACAAATCCCTGTTACTTATAGTGTCTGGCCCATGTATGTTTATAATGCACCTCAGACATCTGTTGGTGAATGACTGGAGTTTCTAGATAGTTGTTTGTTCTCCATGTCTCTGAGCCATATATCATTACAGCCTTTACATTGGAGTTGAAGATCTTTATTTTAGTCTTGGTCTTCCTTTATTCCATTTTCCTGTTGGTTTCCATTCAGTTACATTGTTTGGAAATTATTCACACTTCATATGATACACATCATGTTCAAGCTATCATGGTCTTCTTTCTTGGATAATTTCTGTAAATTTTATCACATTTGCACATCTTTGTACTTAGTTTCGAACCTTTCTTTCCAACTTATTCCTAATATCTTCTGAAGACAACCTTGATAAGGCAGAGTAGAAATCAAATTCTGCGCTTAGGTCTAGGCCTTATCCCGAAACACGCTGAGTCTTGATCGATTCCACCAAAGCCGATCAGTGTAGCATTACAGCATAAATTATCAAGACAAGGCTAAAATTAAAGATATTTTGTTTTGTTTATGTATCGTCTTCAGTAATCAAATAGTGGGGGTGAAGCAAAATAAAAATTTGAAACTGTGAATGTAATAAAGCTAATGTCAGCAGCCAAAAAATTGTGTTTCAATGAGTACATGTAGTTTCTTAATTAGAATTTTTTTCAATCCCAGTCTACATTTGAGCAAATAAATTTTACTAGATGAAAAGGGGAATTTTGAAAGGATTAAAAATTTTATTTTTTTTATATGTGCTAAGGGCAGATTTGTGTTAAAGCTTACATCTAGTAGTGTTAAAGGATGAGGTTGCTTTTTAAAATTTCATTTGTGTTTTAGTAATTTTTCTTCTTTTCTGTTCGTGAAAGTATTGTTGTGATATTGTCTTTTCATTGAATTTAATCTTTTCTTTGTTTTGCTCTTGTTGCAGGAGGTTATTGACTGTAACATATTTCCAGTCCTTATTGACATACTTGGCAAAGCAGAATTCAAGACACGAAAAGAAGCTGCATGGGCTATTGCAAATGCCACTAGTGGGGGGTCACCAGAACAAATCAGGTATGTAGTCAATCTGACTGGGCCCGAATCTCTTCAAGCACATCACTCTTATTTCACAATTTTTTTTCTTTTGGCTTTTGCAATTTTTCGATGAATATCCCACTATATGTTGTATGCTCCTATTTCCCTGATTTATGATGATGGCAATTCTAACATTGCCATGCCATCAAGCTGTGATCAGTGCAAATATGAGTGAGGGTGAAGTAGAAAAGCGACCTTATTGCCATTAGATTAAAGTTAAAAGTATCTGACGTTGAAAAGAAACATATAAAAAAAAAAGTTTTCTTGTATTTTCAGACAATACTGTATGGAAATCAAGAGTATGGTTAGAAGTGCTTTTATAAAAGTGTTACTCTTTGTTTAAGGGTGTTGTGTCAAGCTTAAGGGTGTTGTGTCAAGCTAAGTTGTTTTTTTTTAGCCATATGCTTACTTGTGAATGATTTTATTTTAAAACTTGCTGGATGTTTCGTTTCAGGTTTTTGGTAGATCAATATTGCATCCCTCCAATGTGTGACTTGCTGACTGTAATGGACAGTAAAATTGTCCAGGTGGCTCTCAATGGCCTGGAGAACATCCTGCGACTAGGAGAGACAGATGCCAAACAGGCTAGCGGTGTGAATCCATACGCTGTCATGATAGAAGAATGTTACGGTAGGATAAACCAGCTTGATATTTTCTACTTGTATAGCACAATATCTGTTAGAGAATTAGATATTTCGTTCAAATAAGAAAAAGAATACACACCCTTTACTGGACTTAGGATAGGGAGATATCCTTAAAACATGTCTGGTGTTAAATGTATTTCAGCACAATGGAGACTTTTTTCATGGCATTTGTTTAACAAATTTTTTAACACTGACATTAATTAATTTATTCAGATTAAATTGCCAGCTGATTTATATTTTTATTGAATATTTTTCATGAGGTGGCTTTTGATTTTAATTGCTTTTGTTTTGTTTTTTTTCCTCTTTTCAGGTCTCGACAAGATTGAATTTCTTCAGAGTCATGAAAATCGGGAGATTTATCAAAAAGCCTTTGACATAATTGAGCGTTATTTTGGGACTGATGAAGAAGACAAATCCCTGGCTCCCCAGATGGACCAAGCTGCACAGCAATATCAGTTTAGTGGAGATGCCAATGCTCCGATGGGTGGTTTCCAGTTTTGATACGCAGCTAGAACTAGGTCTCCATGAGTGTGCGCGCATGTGTGTATGTTCTATCTTCTCCTCATAATATCATGTACATAAAAAAAGAAAATCACTAATGTGTCATATTCATACACATCAATAATAAAACTTGGTTACAATGCAATGATCATCAGTTCATTTCTTCCTCTTCCTAATTGTCTACGTTGATTGTTAATAATTGTCAGGTTAGAGTTGTTTCATAAGTTTCTTACTCATTATTATTGCAGTTTCTGTTTTAATAATTTGTAATTGTTTGCCACCCCAGAGAGGTCTGGCTTCATTTGATTTGAATTGTTTGTATGGTCTATGATGTAAAGGAAAAAAATCATGTAGAAATTTTCATTACTGACTGTAAACTATGATTATTTTTTTCCCCCTCTTTTTATACATTGACATTATGATACATTTTTCATGTTCTCAATTTATGTTATTAATATTATCAACTATCATCATCTCAAATCCATTTTGTATTTTAAACCTCCACCACATACAAACGTGTCTGACAAGCAAGATTGGGATGGGTCTTGAAGTTGAGGTGCATGCTTTAAGAGAAGGGAAACGTTGCACAAACCTAGTGAAGACCTAGGAAGGACGCAACAGGGTTTTCCTCTCTAGGGTCACTCAGGGAAGAGAGGAGAGCCTGTTGTTGTCTGTAAGAGAGAAAGACGATCTCATCTTGCTAGTCAGATTTTTTTGCACATGTACAGAACTGCATGTTAGTGAGCACTATGGGAATAAGAGCAAGAGTCCATACCAAACTTAAAGATTTTGAATCACCGCAGCCTCTCCTGTTAATTTTCCATAGTGCTTTCTCAACGTCAGGTATAATATTATGCTATTTAAAACATGTACAATAAATAAACAAAGTCCGGGTTCCCAGAGTGAATTGGCAGGTCTGTTAACTTCTAGCTAATATAACTTCAAACATGTGTCTTATAAATACATGTATCATGTATGGGATTGCATGCCATGTACGTTCATACGATATACATCCAGAGAATTTTAAGCTTCCATTGCTATAGGGCATTCTCATTGTGATTATGCTCCTGTCAATAACTCTAGGAACCACGGTCAACCAAAGTCAACTTGTTTTACTAACTTTTTTGCAAACATAAAACAAGTAACTTGATACCTTCACCCAAACAATGTCTTTCAAATCACATTACAAAATCCCCAAACTTCCAGGGATACGCCAACCGCAAGCAGTTACATTTTCGTTGCTCTATTTTTATCAACCCCCTGTTTCGCTGTGTTGTAAATTACCCTTGATATATAAATATATCAGTGTTGTTACTTCTCCGATGATTAGTATTTATTTATTTATGCTATGTTAGATCTTGGTACGAACAAGATGTTTTTTCATACTTCATGTTTTAATGTTTGCTAAATAATGTTATTATCATGTATTGATTATCTCCATGTCTGTTCAGATCATGTTTAGGGACCTAATGTCCCATAGCTATTGTCATCAAATATCTTAAATCATTTTCTGGAAGTGTTTCGCCTCTTTCCAGTAGCATAAATTTGTCTTTGTTTTGTCCCCTTAGCTTTGTAACAAGTCTATAGTATTCTGATTTTACCTTCCAATTTGAGTTTTAAGTTTGACTGAACGATTCTATTCAGTTTCTATTTTTATTGTAAGTTATTATAATTGAAGTATATTATATTGGCTTCTGATTAGCAGATATAACAGGTTCTACTTTCATTATTCATCAGCCCTATTGATATTCTTACACTATGATAATTATGTTTTTGATGATCAGGGCCACCTAAATGTTATTCTACCGGAGTACATAGCATAAAATATATGCCTCCATGATTCATTCATGACATCTACACAGCTTTTAATATAATGATGAAATAACATATATATATAGTATATATATATATTATATTTCTCTAAAAAACCCTACAGGCATATTACAAACCACCCTGTATTTCCACATTGTGAGATGTTATATTGTATGTTAAGGTATAGCTCATTTACAGTGTTATGTCGTGTCTGAAGCTAATTTTCTCAGATTTATGTTCTCACAGGAAATAAATTATAATCACACATTATTTTCAAATTTCACACATCCATCTGTATAACCTCTTTCATCTATGAAAAAACAAAACAAAAAACAATAAAATTGGTAAAATTTAGGAATAGATTATGTAATCTTGAAATGGAAGAAGTGTTTTTAACAAGTTAAAGAAAAGTTTTGTCATTTTTGTTCACCATCATTTTCATGATTTCATTTCTGTCTCTTTTTGTTTTAGTTTTTGTGTCAAAGTGTGAATACTTAAGTCTCGTAGTAGCTTATGTTTGAGATTGTTGAGGAATAGCTGTGATCTTTCTTTTTCCCTTAAAGAATGGCACCCGTTTTTATCACTATTAATATTATTATTGGCTTGAATCTTGTTGATGCTATATTGTTAGTAGTAGTGATTAGTTTGCTTACCTGCATAATTTAATTAATTGTTGCAAATGATTTATATGCCTGATTTCAAGTAATCAGTTGGGTATCTAGAATAGGTCTGTCACTGATTTGATTTACTTATGGAGTTAGGAAATGGGAAGAGGCCTATCTGGCAGTGTCAGAACATAGGGAAAAATAGTACATTAGGTAGTGGACCTCAAATAAAACAAGATTGCAGGGAGGTTTAGTTTGTTTCCTGGCTCTGGAAAAGTTCACACAGAAGCTCAGTAACTGCTTCCTTTTTGCTTTCCAAAAAGACAGTTTTTAAGATGTCACTGAACCAACTTTTTTTTCTTTTCTCTTTGAATAGTAGATAAAAGCAATTTAACCGTAAATCTTATGATATCGAATTTTTGTATTGGATGTCTTGAATTTTGCTGATAGATGTATTTGTGCAGTTGACTACGCTTAAGTTGATCTTGTTTGGGGAGCAGGCAAAAAAAAACACATCAACACAACTGTCAAAGCTTTGGAAGGCATAATTTATGGGGTGCCATGGATTTAACTGTGCCATGGATTTTTCCCTCTTTACCAATAAAAGCAAGAGAGTAAAAGTTAAAAATAAAATGCAAGGTTGTGCCTCTGACACGATCAGAGCTGGCAGAGCAAAGGTCATAGGTCTACAGTCCTAACGGACACATGCATCCTAATCTTCTATTTTTACTCCCCCTACCCCAAAATCCCCAATCTGACCCCTACCCCTCTGCCTCTGGTCCCCTCTTTGTGTCATACTTCCTAAATGGCAAACACACACGTGTAAACATAGCATAAGTTCACTGCAAGGGGAAGAGGGCCGTTTTTGTCTACATGTCTACGGTGATGCAATCAATGGTAACTGTAGGACACTAGTACAATGTCTATTACTATTAATCCGGTCCGATGCTTGTGGCAATCATTAGTGTTGCTTGCTGGGTCTAACATTAGGGCAAGACTAGCAATTGCTAACATTATCATCAAATCATGCATTGTTTTTTTTTTCTTCTTAATTTCACTGATCCGGGCGAAGCTGCACTTGTTTTGGAGTCAACTCGTTTTGATTTCCTATTATTTCTTTACAGTGGCCCTTATTTGAAAAAAAAAAAAATGAATGTAATGAAGATCAAATCAAGCTAGTTCATCTTAAGTGTAGTCGACTGTATTTACCCCGTAAAAAGCAACCATGGCTGTATACAATGGTAAATATATGTACACCATTCACTCATGGATTGTTAATAATGTTACGTTTAAGCTGATACATACTTATGGTGAAGGATGAAAAGTAGTGTAAAATTCAGCTCAACCTTGAGGTCTACTGTTAACATATGTACTGGGATAGTATAGTAAGTATATGCCGAGGTCTATCCTTTCCTTGTTATATTTCTTTTGCTCTCTACATTAATCTCATTGTTCTGTTTGTGTGTCTCACAGCCACAGTGGCATAAATCTGAGCTGCCACTTGATGGCTCTCCTACTAACCCTTCATGTTTCTTATTTTATCCGTTTTGCTACTAACTGAGATCTGATGTAAAGAACTTACGGAGGAAGAATGCAAAACTCGCCTTGTGGCTTGTTGACATTAACCGTTTGTCTACCTTTGTGAAAGTTGTAATTGTAAGTAAATATATAATATATATATATAAATATATCTACCAGCAGAGCAGCTGTTGTATTCTCCACTCCCACGTTATTGGGAAGGAAGCAGTTCTCTTGCTTTGTTTTCATATTCTCCAGCATTGTTAAAGTTAAAGTAAGTCAAGGTTTCTTCATTAAATTTTAAGTGGAATATATGTTTCAAAGTTCAAGTCTTTTAATTACTTGAAAAACGAAAGTTTATGTAGGCAGATGCTCTTGTAAAAGAACTATGTTGTCTTCAGTCTTAACGTTGGCCTTTATACAGATAATCATTTGATATATTTAACATACATAATATATTCAACATTGCTTACATTACAGTCATTACAGGATCCTTCATTTATTTATATAATTTGCCATGATGAACTTTTCATCCTATCTGCTTCTGGAGATTTCTTTTCTTCATTTACTTTTTGATCATTTGGGGAGATGATAAAGATTCTGATATTGGCTCTAAGTCATCAGTTCTGTTGTATTTTTAAGCACAGATGAGACAAAAGCAAAGAAAGGGGATGGGGTGGGGGAGATTATGAAGGAAGTTGACTTTTACATTATTTTTATCCAAATCCAAGGTGATTGAGACGTGAATACAAATTCCCTCTTTAAGAAAATTAAATTCAACTGAATCTTTCAAATGACCTTGGTATATTTGAAAATAATGTTTACAGTATCAGTGTGTATTGAAAATTGAATTATTTTGTTAGTTGAGCAGGTGCCTTGCCCTGTATAGAAGTAGAAAAGTATTGTACTAGGGGTATCTGTTGCACTAATTAAGTGGAATAAGACGGTGTCCTGCTGAAGTCAGTTTTTATGTCAGTTGATTTTTTCTTTCCTTTTAGCCCAATTACCATATTTTCTTATTCTCACTGTCAGTGGGAGTCAAGTGATGAATATTTCCACCCTCTTGCTGGGGAAGGCACTGCCTATTGGGTTTGTTATGATTTTGACTTCAACACTAATGCTATAAATTAGTATAAGTCTATTGTTTTGTCTTAATTGATCATTTATCACGAAGAAAGATGTCATCCCCTGTGAAAGTATAAAAGATCTCATGTCAAAAAGTGTGTGTTTGGTGCTTTAACCCTTTCTTTACTGGACAGCTGCAAAGGAAGTAACTCTTTACAATAAGTTTTGCTCTTCCTCACTTTTCCCCCACAAAGAGTTGTTAAAAAAAGTTTATTGTTAATTAGCACAACTGTGATGGTCGTTTATGTCCAGTTTTAAATCATACTCTCTTAGCATATTTCCAAAATATGGAAAAAAATATAGCCCTTACCATCAGTCTTTGTTTCTTTCCCTTTCTCGGTTCTCTGATGATAGAAAGCAAAAACTCTTTTTTTGCTTGTTTGGGTTCATTTCAAAAGAATGCTATCCTGATCCCATATTCGCAGAAGAATAGTATATGAAGTGGACAACTGAAAATTTGTTATTTTATTTAACTTTAAGGATGATCATAAAAGTATCAGAAATGGGTAATTCAGTAAGGAAAGGGTTTAGGCTGTCTGTCTAGTGTTATCTGTCATTTCTGCCAGAGCTGTCTTTCCTTACAATTTACAGCAAAATCATGTTGGTTTTTTATTTTAATCATTAATTTAAATTGGCTTGCTTGATGTTTGCATTTCTTTTGGTTATCTAAAACCTATTTTGTTTTGTTTAAAGTTGAGAATCTTGTGTTCAGTAATTTCATTTTTTTCTTTCAATTATTATGCGTCCCTCAGATGTAATTTCCATATTTTATTTTGTTGCATTTATTTGACTTATCTTATAACAGAAAAGCTGAAAAAGACAAAAATGTTTTTTTTTTAGTTCAGCTCGTGCCTAAGTTCCATGGAAACCACATTGTCGAGTTTGTTTCAAATTGAACTTGGTGGCTCAATACACATGTAGGCTGATTGTGCATAGAATAGAACTCTTTTCCTCTGATTTAATTCTTTCAGATATTGACATTATAATGACAAAACATCTTTGATTAATTATGGGATTGGCTCATATCTATCTAACCTTTACTTCTACTTGAATTCAAGAAAAAGGTTCAATTTCAATGTCATGGTAGGCTTTTAGCACCGTCTGACAAATTAATTATGGCCTCCACATTTTTTTTTAAAGAGCACTGAATCTTTTTGCCAGTTTCTTATTATGTGATTGTTCATATAATTTGACGTTTGGTCAAAGAATAAAAGATCTTGCACCTAGTATCTTTAAGTTAGCAACACACTGCAATCCTTAACAGAGAAAAAAAATATTATGGTTATTCTTCTTACATGCAGGCCTGTTTTACTCTTACCAAGTGGTGTTAAAAAATGTTAACACCATCAGCACAAACCAGAGAAAAGATAAATATGTATGGAGTTGGTAGGATGTTTGCGTGACGATTTGGTTTGTAATTAAGTGGATTTCTCTGTTACTTATTCAAACCCTCTTTTAATTTCAATCAGCCTGTAAGCAATGCTTTTAATATGCAGGCTTATTTATAGGATTCTGATTTTTCTTAATATATTCCCCTGCTTTGAAGTCAGCAATCAATTTTGTATTTTCTCTTGCTCAACTCCAATGCTGTCTATGAGGCCTGTCTGTTTTTTTTTTCTTTCGACTTAATGTATATGTAGTAATTATAAATTTACTTGAATTTTTCTATCATCAGCATAAAAGTAGTAAGTTAAAAAATGTTTAACTTTTTCAAGCCTCATTTGTGCAAATCAAATTTCATATCTATATTGTAGCAGCATTTGAAGTTCTGTGACCATGTTTCATTCTGAATTATTTCCTTTAACTCTGTTGATGGCGGCAGTTTGTATTTCTTAGAAGAAGATTTATATGATGTCAATGTCAGTTTGATATCAGACATGTGATTACTTTTTTAATTGCCTAGGCATCGGATAGCTCACATGTCCCTTCCTTTTTTTTTTTTTTTTTTCTTGTTGTCCAATAAATTTAAATAATTAAACTTCTCACACTGGCTTTATGTTTGGTCTTTTAAAAAATAGTGGCATGGGGTTTAAGTTTATCAGAAAACAAACCAAAATTAGTCTCTCAATGACTCTCATTTAATTCCAGCCATCAGATTCGTGATAAATGGGAGGCTTTGGATGTCAAAAAATGGTTTAGCCAAAAACATTTGGTCCCCACAACAAGTAATGTATTAAAAAAGGTGACAGTGACTGAAACTGAAAGGGACCATTACGCCATATTGCCCCTCTCTTGCTCAAGTGCTATGTGATATGCATTTCCTGAAAGTGGAAACGGAAAAGACTCATCAAGGCAAACTAAACATATTGCATTTGCCCTATTTTCAGTATAAGTTTGCGTGTACACTTCAAAACCATTCAACTTAACTTCTGTTTTATTTTCATTTGCAATATTCATTGCCATGGTCATTGATATTCCTTTGGAGGTGATGGATTTTTTAAATGGAGATGAAATGTTGGATTTTATTTATTTATCATTAATTTTGTTGAATGGTGGTTAAGTCAATACTCTGCAGTAACCTTTTTATTTTTTGTGGTTTGGTAAGTAATTTCACAGTAGTCTTGATGATGGATGAGGACAAAAACAAAACAAAAAACAAACAGAAGTTAAATTACAAAATCTGAACCAGAAATTTCAATTATTTAAAAAAAAAAAAAAAGGAGATGAGAGATAGAATAAAAAGTCTTCACAATTTCATTATTTCAATGTATGGACCTTTATTCCACGCATCAATATGATCAACAATTCAATAGTAAACATGATAAAGGCGTTCAGTTTGTTCCCCCTAGTAAAGCTAACACCGCTGCTTCATCTTTTTCTATATTCTTCATTCCTGCCTCATCACTAGAATCATCGTCATCATCCTCCTCTTCTTCATCATCATCCATCTCGCTAGCTGATTCCTCTTGCCTAAAGTCGTCCTCTTCATTTGAACCTTCTTCATCCTCACTGCTGTCACTGGCATTGGTAGGGTCCATCCTTCTACGTTTCTGAGCAGGTCTGAAAAGTAATCAAATTGCACAAAACATATACACTCACCAAATTTAAAGGAATATTGAAGGAATATGAAAGAATAATTTTATAGGTCTAAAGTGACTCATGTTGGTATCAGATAAAATGGACAAGAAATCTTAGAAATACATTTTTTCCTACCCTTCATCTTCATCAGAGTCATCTTCATCCTCATCAGAATCATAATCATTTTTGTCACTATTTCCAGGATGTTCTTCATTGTTCATGACTCCATCATCATCAGCTCCTAGCACAACCTCTGCTTCATCTTCCTCCTGGAAAGAAAAAACCAAAAACAATCTCTAGAATTATCAGTTGATGACATGTACTTTTTTATTGTGAATTTTTGCTTGATACATTAATTGTCAGGGTCGTGAAAAATAATTAGGGTCAACTATACTTAACATGAAGAAAATTTAAGATCGAGATAGCTGATGTTCAATTTGATAGTTGGATGGGATGTGCACATCACCATTACCATAACTTAACAATTCATAATAATAGGCCTAATAATAATAATAAGAAGAAGAAGAAGAATTATTTTGAGACATTAGCTGATATCTATTTTACCTTGACATCAATCGTGAAGGCTTTTTTTTACCCGACCCCCCCAAAAAACCCCCCCAAATAAACAAAACAACTAAAAAAACAAAACAAACCCCAAAAACAAAAAAAAAACCCCAAAAAACTGAGTCTCACCGCCTGTCCTCTTTTAACCATTTCTGCTTGCCGTCGCTTTTCCTTTTCTTTCAATCGTTTTTCCTGAGGACAAAAAGAATAAAGTAAAATGCACTATCCATGATCTTATGAACAGTGATGGGTGAGAAAATTTGTTATTAGTATTATTAGTGAAGTCCTATGGCTTTGAGGTAAAAAATAAATTTGCTTTGTCGCAGTGATCTCCCCAACAAAACCAAAAAAAGAC
>JBCJKE010221964.1:0-40474 GCA_039654525.1 Melibe bucephala
ATGGTTAGGGTTAGGGTTTTAGGGTTAGGGTTAGGGTTAGGGTTTAGGGTTTAGGGTTTAGGGTTAGGGTTAGGGTTAGGGTTAGGGTTAGGGTTAGGGTATTCCATAAATTCAGATTTTATCTTTGAAAATAAAAAAAAATCTTGGAAACTATCGTGTTTGAAATGGTTTTTGATAAGGATTTTTTTGGTTCGTTTTCGAGTTTTGAAATTTTTTAAAGGTAAATTTTTTAGATTTCGACTTTGAATTTTCGCGAGACACCCGCCGTATATCCCGGTATAGTAGGATATAGGCAAGGTGTGTATACGGATTTCTCGATATCACTTAGGGGGTAACGATTCTGAAATACCCCCCCTGGTTAAACAGACAGATTGCTGTAATTTACTACTAATGCAGATACTCCGTAAACTCAAAAAACAACTCGAAGAAGTTTTAAAAAAAATTTATTTCATACATGGCATGTTATAAATTCATTCAATACATTGCATAGAGTCTTGGTTGTACACTTAAAAAAAAAGAAGAGGTTTTAAAAAAAATGGTTTTACACATATACATATATACACAATTCAAAAAGGCTGTGGTCTTGAGATGATACGGTAGCTCTGAAGTACAGCTCTTCAAAAAGGTTGGGTTCTATCGTGATGTCCAGTCCGGCAGTCATGAGATGATACAGCAGCTCTGAAGAAGAGAAGAGAGAAAAGAGAAATTTTGAGTTATAAAGTTTCCGGAACAACTATGTAATCAAGAAATATACAACAAATTACAAATTTCATAAAATGTATCAAAGTGTATCAAAGTGTATCAAAATGTATCAAAGTGTATCAAAGTGTATCAAAATGTATCAAATCTTACCTAGTCATCAATTTTGCGCTTCATTCTTTTCAGTTCTTGGTTGAGTCTACGGATTGTTCTTCCTTGGGCCTCGACTTTGTTCAGTTCTTGGTTGAGTCTACGGATTGTTCTTCCTTGGGCCTCGACTTTGTTGACGAGTTTCTCAATCATCCATTTGTTGGATCGACACATGCGATTCATGTTTCTCATTCTTGGATTGGGTTCACTTATTTTTCGTCTTTGGGTCTGGACTGTGTGTTCATTATCTTGAATATTGTTTTGTTCGTTCGGACTCTCCTCTTTTACCCGATGACTAAACATATCCGGACAAACGATGAAATTGTGTTTGACAATTTCATATGTGTCAGATATTATACGATATTGTTTCTCTATGATAGGAGACAATGTGTTAAAAGAATTTTCATCCGTCAATAGATGTTGAGATGTAGATATCAATATATGAACATGATCCAACATTTTGGCCGGTATTAATTCGAATTTTGCCAATAAATACTCCAATATGTAGATTGTGGCAGAAATATACAATTTTAGTTCATATAAGCGATGAGATGTCTTATTCAGTGCGGGTATTTTACATTCCAGATCATGATCTAATTGCTTTAACGAACGCAAGCATTTGGTTTTGAAACTGTCTAGTTTAACATCGCAAAGAGATTTAAAATTCTTGGAAACAAGTCTTAGATCACCAATTTCTTTGCACGAGAAGAATGATAGTAGGCAGGTTACGACCACTTCCTCGGGAAGGCTGAATATAGTGATTGTAGTCATGATGATATGATTGTAATAATGACGATATGCAGTGATGTGACTGAGCTTATATACTGGGTATTCACCCACGTAACGCTATTCACCCACGTGACGCTAGCTTTTTGCGTTTTTGTATTTGTACATTTCGGACTTCGACAAGACTTCGAAAGATGAGGATGATAGATGAAATAACGTAAACTCAAAAATCAACTCGAAGAAGTTTAAAAAAAATTTATTTCATACATGGCATGTTATATATTCATTCAATACATAGTCTTGGTTATAGCTATAAACATTATCAATTGCATACATTTCATACAGTTATAACTTTACAGACATCCAATATACATACATTATACATCATTTTATCATACAAATTGGGGAGAAATATACAATACATTGAGTTATATACATGGAATTGAATTGATATAGAAGACAAGAAATTACATCAATATACATCAATTTTACAGTTTTTTACGGATCATTTTGTCGCAAACAGTTCAGAAATTCATCCCAGGCAGGGCACAGCACACAGTTCAAAGCACAGCAAAACAGTCTAGTATCTCCTGCGATACGGTAAGTATCTCAATTTGGATTTGTTCTTGATAAACATTTCTACACGGCGAAAATAATTAGAGAACAAATCTTGAAGCTTGTTCAAATCACAGTTGATGGGGAGTTTTGATCTAGAAAAGAATGGGCACTCACAGAACAAGTAATCATGACATTCGGCCACAGCAAGGACATGTACGGCGTTGACCATTTTACGAGGCAACAGGGTCCTTAGTCCATCAATCCTGTCGTGGATTTGTCCCATATCCTCTGTTCCCTCGATAATCTGGTCAACAACCGTCTGGATGGCATCCATCCACAGGTAGTTAGGTGTTGATAGAGTTCTCACTTGAGAATCTCTGTCGATTGTCCTGATCATAGACTCTCGCAGAGTTCTCAAGTGAAGCTCTAGGGGTTTTAGGATACAAAACCCGTCTGTGACGGTGTGGTCGTGGATACACTTATTTTTTTTCTTGCATTGGAAGTCTACAGTGGTGTTTATGAGTATTGACACCAATTTTAACACGCAGGGCATGCACACTCCCTGCTCTGAGTGAGCACAGTGGTGAACACGTCCGTAAGGCATGGTGATGATGGTTGAATATAATGAAAATAGGGCTTTGTGATGAATGAATGAATGAATGAATGAATGAATGAATGAATGAATGAATGAATGAATGGGGTATATCTGACGATGTATGCTACCTTATATACCCATCTCTTATCTCAATGACCTTAATAAAGATTTACACAGTTTACGTATTACATTTGGTCCTGATCTAAAATGTTTGTCAGAATATCCGTTGCAGATTCCTTTTCAGCCTCTCGTTGTTCAACTTGTTGTTGTTGTTGTTGTTGTTGTTGTTGTTGTTGTTGTTGCTGTTGATTCTCTTCTTCATCCGAAGATAACGTTTCGGATAGGTCCAAGTCTTCTTTATGTGCAGAAGATTTAGACTTTTTGGATGTTGTAGATTTCTGCTTTCTCTTCTTCTTCAAGTTGCTGGGATGAGGACAAAACTCTTTGTTGTAAAACCCTACGATTTGGCAGTTTTCGTTATCTTCGTCCAGATCCGATAACAATTTACTAGATTCTAATCTTCTAAACAGTTTTCCTATCACGATCACGCTTTCGTTACAAACACAAACGTCGCTTTCCTTTAGAACGGTTTTTAGTCCTGCGGTTTTCTTGTTATCGTCGTCTTCCACTTTCAGAATTTGCAAAATTTGTTTTACGTAAGGGTGAGGTTGTTCTTTATCCTTTTCGTGAGACTGGGGTTGAATCAGAGTTCTGTTGCTCTTGTTGAAAAACAGTTCGTAATCAACTTCTTTGGTTTGAATTTCGTCGTTTTCGATGAAAAGTTCGATCAAGTGATTGTTATTAACGGGCCAGCACAGAGACATTTTCTCGTTTACGTGGTTGAAATAGGTTTTCATATCGTGATCCTTGTCCGCTCCCCAAGAAACGATCTGTTTCAGTACAGTTTTCAGCGTTAACACAGAATCCTCCTGACTTCTAGATTGCGCGTCGATGTTGTACTTTGAGCACACGGCATCGGCGTTACTACGCTTATTGTCTTTTTTCAGATATCCCTGATGACGAGAATCGAGAGGTACGGAAGATAGGTCCAGTTGTAAGGTAGCTGCGGTTAAGCTCATGTTAACACCTCTGTAGAGACTATCTCTCGAAAACTGAATGAATGGTGAATCTTCTGTCGAATTATCAGTTTTGTCCTCGAAGCATCCGTCGCAAACGGCGATGACGGTTTCTTTTTCGTTGGCTGGTTTGTAACGTAGTCTCTTTGTAGCCACGGTAGATCTGCAGCTATCGCACAGTGTAAGTCCTTTAGAATTGCCCTGTTTGAGAAAAGTTTCCACGGCTCCGAGTGATTTCATTAATGTTTTTTCTACAGATGTGACGAACGATACGAATGCTTTGGTTGTAGCGTCATTGGATTTAAGTTCCGAGTCGCAAGTTTTGCCGATGAGTCCAGAAGTTTTGTGTTTGGAGCTAAAGTTCTTAGTAGCAGCTTGAATCCTGGGAATGGTGCGCACAGAACTAGAATACAACACAGAAGTCGATTTGTCACTAGAGTTTATGGGAGTTTCCGTATTGTATCCGTACACAACGTTGTTCATTTTAGTTTTGCACACAGCGCATCCCACGTACCCAGTTTTGTTGTAACATACAGAGCAAGCAGACATGTACTTGCAAGAATCGCAGAATACGTCGACCACTCTGGTTTTACAAGACGTGCAGATACACGCCAAGTTTCCCAACTCTGTCACGAATTTAAACGCTGATAACACCGAGTTCAGTTTCCTGAAGATCAGGTGAACGTAATCGTCGCCCTTGTTGGTTTTTTTCAGAGCACGGAATAACGTGGAAATCGTAGTGCCGTACTTGGTGAAAATGCTCAGTAGAGTAGAAACGTACGAGATTTTCGTAAGTTTCATTTTTCCAAAATCGTAGTCGTCGGTGAACAGTGCGGGTTTAGTGTCTAGAATCCGTTTGGTTTTATCAGAGTTGCAAAACGACGATCCGGTTTTGAATTTCTGTAAATCTTCCGTCTTGGTGGCGTTAGACAAGGTTTGAATGAGCTCTTCCTCTTCTTCGGTCAATCCTTTTTTCAAAAGGTTCATCCACAGTGCGAAATTGTATGCGTAGTGGGACAAATTGGTCTGGTCGATCGCGGAAAATTTCTTGATGTTGAAAACTCCGCAAAACAGACGGGACAGTTTCATTATCCACACCAGAACGAGGATGAGATCTTGGACGACGTTTAGATACTTCTTCTTAGACGTAGTAGCTTTCCCTTTGACGAATTTTTGAGAGAAAGCGACGGTATCATCGCTGAACGCTGGTTTCTTCGTAGCAGGTTGTTGTTGTTCGTCTGATGAACTAGGGCGTTTTCGTGGATTTGTAGCATTATCTTCATCAATTGCAAATTTTACACTTTTCGGAGACTTTGGTTGTTGTTGTTGTTGTTGTTGTTGTTGTTGTTGTTCTACAGCTTTCGCTACTTTAGCGGTTTGGTCGTCGAACAGTTTCTGTTTGAGTTCTTGGAACTGAGTAGAAATGAAAGATGCAAATTCTTTTCTAAAATTCTGTAGCTCCAACGTCAGATTGTCGATTTTAGAATGAAGATTCGAATTTGACTTTTCCAACTCGGAGATTTTCTCATTCATTTCAGCAGAAACGGTCACGATAGGCTCTGGTGCTGCGATAGACTCTGCTGCGAACGATTCAGTAGTATTCACATCTACATAGTATTGTCGGTTTTCGGACTGGTCCATCATCATATTATCCATTACAATCGGATAAACTTGTTGTTGTTGTGACGATTCCATCACTGTAGCAAGATCAACGATCTGCTGTTGAGTATGGACAATCTTGTCGTGGTCCATAACTTCTCCTTCTTCTTCTTCTTGTTGATAGTCTTTCAATGGAAATGACGATCTATCTTGAGCCAGGATGTTCTTGATTTGTTGCTTGTACATGTTCGTTGTGGGAACTGAATGACTCGAACGCTACAGCTACCTCGTTTTATATAGTCAAAGGGGATTATCAACGAGCTCTGCGATTGGTCGATGCTACATTGAAACTTCTAAGTTTCTCGCTTTTCGGCTTTAGATCATGAAATTTGTTAGAAAAATTGCTTTAGACGGACTTTGTCGAGCATTCGGTTAGAAATGTGCGAACGAATCGAGATTTTTACAAGTTTTCGTTCATCATTTCTACACTTTGAAATAATTTTACAGTTTCAAGTTGACTTTACGTAGATAATCTGTATGTACATGTATATAAACCATACGAAATGAGTATTCGGTAGGGATGTTTAGATGAGAACGCATCGAAATTATAGGGTTATTCGTAGTTTTTTTTTGTTGAAATGCATCATTTTCACATCATTCTGTAAAGTTCGTCATTCTATAACATTTATCATTCTCTAACATTCATTATCGTTCTATAACGTTTTATCCCGCAATTCTTGGCAATTCCTAACTAGTTTTATTGAGACAAACATCCCTTTTCTCATCCTTATGACGTTTCCACGTTAAATCTAATAGAAACTAGATGAAACAGTGATTTTATTTATATTAACGTCATAAATATTAATACTCTATCATTTTGACGATACAGTAATATGGCTCCTCGTAGAAGAAGAAGAGTTCAACTAGATACTACTAAGTTTCTTTCAAGAGAAAAGAAGAAGAAGATTGATTATAAATATATTCAAAAACTACAAGCTAAACTAAAAGCTGATTTGAATCATCCGTACGTTCAATTTTACTACGGATTAAACGATGATGCTTTATCAATGACAGCTCCCTATATTTTATTCAACTCCCCAGTTCATATCTTGAAACAACTACCCATTTGCCCGAAAGTTTTAATAAACTTGGAAGAAGAAGACGATAGCGAGGATGACACAAGAACATTTGTCATTCGACGAGATGTTCAATTTCGTTGTAGATTTAACTCGCCGGTTCGTAACTTTAACCGACGGCCCATTTGCTCGAAAGTTTTAGTTAACTCAGAAGATGAAGAAGATAGCGAATACCATGACACTAGAACTATTATCATTCAACAAAGTTACGAAGACCGAAGAGTAATTGTATTTTAGATAAGATGTTGCTAGTAGTTAGTAATTGACAAGGTCAAAATTACTCTCTATGCAACTAAAAACTACTACCCCCCCCCATGATATGTTTATGAAGATTTTATATAAAACTTGTATAACTACTACTACAGATTGTAATGATGATTTGATCATTATATATATTATATATATTTGTGTATTTCATGTAAATTTTAAGCAAAGTTCGCAATGGAACCGAAGAAGGTGTTATTTTTATTAAGATTTTGTATAAAGCTTGTATAACTACTATGGATTGTAATGATGATATACATTTTGATTATATATATTATATATATTTGTGTATTTCTTGTAAATTTTAAGCAAAGTTCGCAATGGAACCAAAGAAAGTCAGTCAAGAAGTTTACAAGTCTGAAGTTTATTATGTTTTGACATCGTCTACGCAGAAACCTACTAAATATGATGACTATGTAAAATCTCAGTGGGGAATAGGGACATCAGGAAATGATAATTTTCTCGACTCGAGTAAAGCTGCTTATCCATCGTTTGCTATAAGAAACACTAGACGTAACACCTTCGATCGTTGGGATCCTACCCACTGTAAGAAACCTGATGATTTGGTCGAGCTCGGTTTATTCTACACAGGATATGATGATTATGTTCGCTGTTTTTATTGTGGACTGGGATTGAAAAAGTGGCGTCCAGATGATGATGCAGCCTTTCAACATGCTAGGTTCCGACCCAATTGTCTTTACATACGATTTGTGAAAAGTCAAGAATATATTGATCGAGTTCAAAGAAGCGTAGCTATTGAACGGTTGATGAAGTCTGATGTAGCCATAAAAATGATGAAAAAGTATAAAAGAGACCAGGTTAAAGACGGCATCATCATTATTATTCGATATCTTGGAGAGAAATGTCTTGATTACGATATATTGCTCGAGATATTGATGAAAATGGATAAAAGTAATGCGGGAGGTACTTCTAATAACGATGGAAAGATAGAAGATCATACTGGTCTTACTGATGACGATAAAGTCTCAGATAAAGAGGATACCGCTGTAATATTGAGGATGCTTGAGCGAGAACATAATTATTTGAAGAAGAGATTGTATTGTATGAAGTGTTGTAAAGAAAAAATTGGATGTATTAATTTACCTTGTGGTCATGTAGTTTTTTGCCGAGCATGTGGAGACCTAGAATCAATCTGTATTTTTTGTAAGAAAGTCATCAATGCCATAGCAAATATTTACGTAGTTTAAATGATTTCTATATTGTCATGATGTTATGAAACGCGTTCAGTGGATGAATACTGATTTTTTATGAGAAACCCTTTTGTTCGTATCATCATCTGATGATGATAGTATGAATCGAAGTAATTTTCTCATTTTTGTAATATATATATATACGATGCCTTTGGTTTGATTTTTTCTACGCTTTGTACGAATACGTACTGTTTGTGCCAATTCTATATATAATATGTGAATGATAACAATTAACGCAACGCACGCTACGATAGGGATTATAATGTTGATATTTTTTTTTTTTAATTCGCGTAGAATAATTTTTGAGTTTACGGAATTGCTCGGTTCTCCTAACTCGTATAAAGATTAGGACTACAGGCTTATTCCGTATTCTCAAATTCTCAAATTAGGAAGTTTTAAAAAAAATTTGTTTTAATCAAACATATATACAATTGGTATCGCATAAGGATAAGCATTACTTGGTAGCATGGCCCAAAGTATTGTCTGAACCATCGTTCCGTCTCCTTTTTTGTATTCTTTTTTTCATTTGCTTCTATTGTACGTTCTTGGTGGTACTGGAGGAGGAACAAGATTAACATAAGTTGGTTCATATATTGGTGCTGATGGCGTTTTTGGTGGTAATGGAGGAGGTGGAGTAGATTCACGACGTTCTCTTTCTTGACGACGCTTCTCTCTTTCTTGATGATGATGCGTTCCATTGTTTATCATACTCCAATTTGATCCATTTGAATCAGATCTTGGTTTTTTACCAAAATTTGCAGCAACTTCATCCCAACTTCTAGGAGTTCCCCAACTATTTCCCCAATTACTTCCCCAACCACTACTACTACTACCCGATCTTTCATCGGGACTATTATTCCACATGATTAATGCGATTATTAATTCGACGATGTTAAGTATAAATGTGTGCGTATGAAGTTATCATATGACGACGTCCAACTTTACCGTAAATTAAAGTTATTAGTATTCGAAATATCTACAAACAAATGTTTAAATTCTTTCCGTGGAAATTCTTTATTCTTCGGGTGTGGGTAGTATTTAATTCCGTATTCTCAAATTTCGAAATTAGGAAGTTTTAAAAAAATTTTCATAGTATTCCGAGATGTATTGGTGATGATCGTAATAAGGTGGTGGTGGTGGTGGATAATTGAAATCATTAAAAGAAGGTAGTGGTGGATAATCATATGGAAAACCAATTGGTTCATGTGGAATTGGTGGATTATAGTAATCTACTGGTTGATGTGGTGGAAAATTGTTAGGTCTAGTTTGAAAAGGAAGTGGATACCCCTGATGGTGTCGTATTGGTTGCTGAAATCTGAAAGGTGGTATTGGTTGTTGAAATCTAAAAGGAGGTGGACGAGGTGGCAATTGATGATGATATCGCTGTGGTGGTGCAAAATGATGATGCACAGGTCGTCTATCATAGGGTTTAGGCCTATCGGTTAATTCTCTCTTTGGTTTATACATTAGTTCCGTAGATTCTTTAACTATTGGTGATTCCTCAACTGATGATACGCTATCATAAGAGTCGTTTTCATTATTGGTTTCCTCAACGGATGATACATTAGATTCTTTCTTGGTTTTTTCAATACTCGAAATATGATCGAGAATTTTTTTGGTATTTTCGTCGAATTCATTATGGATATCTAAAAATGATGCATCGGTAGATTCATCAAGAGTTGTAGCGATATCTTTATCCAACCACGATGTATCATATGAAGATAGTATATCGTTGAAGCAATTTACTTCGTCTTCTTGGACAAATAAACCAATGCGTTTTTTTAAAATTTTTGCTAAACGTTTCTGTCTTTGCACAATAGAATTTCGATTCCTTCGATTCATTTCTCTTCGTTTCAAACGTCGTTTTTCTGTTAGTTCAGGTTTTCTATAAGTTCCCAACTGTTTCTGTTGTAGAATCTTGTTTTTACGTTTCTCTTTCCGTTGTTTGTTACGAGAAGAATTCTTTTTGCGTTTCTTCTCTTCTGCTAACTGTTTATCCGACTGAGCATCTGCCAATCTACAAGCTTTGATGATATCTTTAGATAATGTGTAAAAACTTTTCGTTGTAAATTTATAATTTTGTCGTCTTTTAGCATGCTCTTCTTTTTGTCGTTTATGATATTGTATTGTAAAATTTCTTTCAACTTTGCTCATATACTGAAACTTTCTAGCTTGTATCATATATCGCGTCTTTTTATGGTGTTTCGATACACTTTTACGAACAAATTTAACATGAGCGTTATCGGGAAATTCGTATTCTTCTTTACATATTTCCTTTTTTGAACCATCGATATAAAATCTATATTCAAACCGAAGTTCTGGATACTTAGGATTATTTCGAGTTAGATAGTCTCTTAAATGATGAACTAATATCTTTCCTGTAGGATGATGGAGTCTCACATATTCGTTTATAGACATTTCTAAAGTAATATAATGACTCTTATTATCAATCGTAGCTTTATCAACAAATGATGAAACATTAGGAACGTAAACAAAACTAATCTTTCTAGCTGGTTTATCCACTACCGAATTGTCAAATTCAGGTTCCACTACCAAATTTGTTCCTTCGTCTTCTTCTTTATCAGAAGAGTAATCAAAGGTTTCTTTTAAGATTCTGGAAAAATCTGAGGAGAGAATTAACATAACAATAAAAGTTATATATTTTTATGTACAACATCATTTGATAAAGCGTTGAAACGATCATACTTTTCGTCATTTGATTTGTACAAACAAATATATACCACAATTTTTATTCATCACATCATCATAAATAAGTCATACAAGGACTGGTTGGAGCAAGGGAGTTTCCTGTAGAAGTATCAACCGTTGCAACGTATAAAGTGCATTGAATTGTTATAGAAGTTGAAGGAATGTTAGTATTCGGGTCTACAACTCTCAACATGTCGAAATCAGCGCTTAATTCACCTATACTATGTTTCGTAAATTCACCGAATATATCAGTATTAACACTACACGAACTGCTAGTAATCAAAACATCGTTAATGCTACAGATTAACGGCAATATGTCGAAATTAAATTTGTATAATTCGCCTAGTGATACACGAAGTGTAACAGGTGTTCCAACTGGTACGCTATCGGTTAAAGTGGTTTGTGGATCTCCTCTAGCATGAACGTACATCGAACCCAATACACCCTGTTCAAACAATACATCAGAATCAGGAATACCATAATTGCCTTGTGTATCCGTAGATAATGTAGTGACGAGTTTAATCTTAGCGCACGTCATTAAACTATTGAAATCAGCATCTACATTAAATTCCTCGTGTTCTCTCAAACTAACTTGAAATTGATTGTAATAGCTTAATCCGCAAGTAGTCATTGGCAATTCTAAATTATGAGGTAACGTAGGTGCTTCGCTAGGTAGAATGATTTGAAACGAACACTCAGGAGTGCCTTCCTTACCGTTTAGAGCTAGATACGTCATATTATAACTATCGGGAATGTATAGTTTGGCTTTATCGTTCGTACAAGATACAATTTGCGGATTAGAAGGAGTTTCGATAGTAAACAGAAGACTACCCAATACCGTTCCATTGCTATGTATTCCTTCGAGTTTATAAGAATGAGATCCACTCGGTTTCAAAGTAACCACGATTAGCTTAATGGAATTTTCAGTGTTTAAAACATGATCTATAGATACTGATTGTAACGGATTCGAAGCTTGATCTACGAAATTCCAAGAATCTACGGTTTCCGCGTTTGTAGCTTTGAAATAAACAGAATTATCAACATTATCGAATGCTTTTAGTATACTGGCGGTAGTTCCCCATACATTTCGTTGTAGGTCGATAGTGATATCGGCAGCATTAGAATAAGCAAAAAATAGGAAAAAGAGTAAATTATACATGATGAATAATTTTATCACTTTTTTATACAAATTTCTCTATTGTATTAATATTTTTTTCGTTAACATCATTCGAGTAACGTTATAATTTTATAAATCCGTTAGTACAAGGTTTTAACGGTCCTTGGATTTTACCATCATAAATTGTACAGCTATGGGCAGGATAAAAAGAAGAAGAAGTATTATTATAATTTTTTAACAATCCATCCCATTTACTGTGTAAAATATAACTATAATGTCCACGTTTCTTTATTAACTTACTATTAGGATCAAGTTTCGTTATTTCATCAGTTTGCGTTGCTTTAGATCTTACATTCTTTTTCTATTTAGCTTCTAATTCTTTAATAGTATGAAGGCAATGGTTTAACTTGCTCAACAATTCCTTTTCTCGTAATTCAGAATACGTACTATTATAAAAAGTGGGTATCATTATAATCTTATTATACGAACCTGATATTTCCATTTTGAGAGAAATATCTGTTGAGCGCAATTGAACAGAAATGATCAGTTTGCAGCTCGTAGACTAGATATATATATATTGAAGCCTCTACTATATGATGCTAATCTCTTTTATTACATCAATTACAATGAAGTCTCTAATATATATGATGTTAGTCTTTTTTTACGTCAATTTCAGTTACAATCTGAGATAACTTGATCGCAGACGCACCTAAAGCCAATATAGTATAAATAATCATGATAATATCTACTGCCCTTCGTTTATTGTGGTAGTCGATCAATACAGCACAACCGTACGCAAACATGACTAGATAAGGGGTGTAGATAATTCTAGTAAATCTACGATTGAGATAAAAAAAAATCGGCTAACATCATTATACATAGTATGCCTAAAAGTGTACAAGTATAGAACATCATTAAATTGTCGGTGAGAATATCTTCAAATTCGTGAACGCTAACGGCTTTAACTATAAACGTTATACAAGATATAAATGCGTAAACTAAACATCCAGACGTAAAGTTAATTTTATAATACCCGTTATATTTTATATACGATCGAGTGTTTAACGGTTTATACTCCTCATCATCTTCGTCTTCTTCTTCTGTAGATACTAAATCATACCCATCTGACTTTGATATACGAAGAATATTGCCTCCCAAATACAATTCTCCTACTTTTACCAAAATTAAACACATCAAAAATAGTATACCTTCGACTACCGCGAATATAATTATCGTTTGTAAAGAACGTATAGATTTATCTAAATTTGTAATCATATCGTATAATGCATCTATAAACAACGGCAAAGTAAAGGCTATGGGTATAATCATGTATTTTACATCGTCCGCGCATGATTTTCGACTTTGAACTCGATATGTTAGAGTGTTATAAATCTCGACTCTAATCTGCAGTAACAGCAAGATTACACCGATAATTAATGACGGATACGATTTATAATAAAAATCAGTCGCTAGTTCATGACTAGAATATGCAGAACCCGACTTTACTTGTATAGTATAGAGAGAAACGTTACTCGTCATAATTTGATGTAATAGTGTAGATTCGCGTTAGATATACTATCGCAATAATTCGGTACCTTTTTATAGGTATCAAATTCGAGAGATTTAACTAGTATCGTGTATATGACGCGTTCTACTAAATCTCGAAATACATGTGTGTTTTCGTACCATATAATAAATTTGTCTTTAGATTCATATTTACTCAAATTAGCCAGAGGTTTATACTCGAGAGTTTCAGAATCTAAAGCGAGTAAATAATCTTTATTCTTATAATTGTCTAACACGAATTCTGATTCTAGTTTGATCGCGGAAGACTGGTTGATATTATGATTATGGTGTTCGTGAACGGTTAATACCTTGCTAAAATAGACTTGTAGTATATCGATTAAATATTTTAATTCCTTAGAGGGCTGTAATATCATAAAGACGACTCGAAGTTTCATGTTACTTTATGGATCATCTAATTGAACTTTTCATCGAAAACAACGAAATTCAAACGAGAGTTATGGAAATTTAACTTGGTTTGTTTCATAGAAGGTGAAGAACCACTAGATTGAAGTTTACGTTTGTTTAAAGACAGTGTTACTTTAGGGAAATATAAATTTAACTTCGTTTGTTTCATAGAAGGTGAAAGAACCACTAGATTGAAGTTTGCGTTTGTTTGACACTGTTACTGTAGGGAAATTTATCTTCGTTTGTTTCTTAGAAGATGAAGAACCGCTAGATTGAAGTTTACGTTTGTTAGAAGATGAAGACGCTGTATTTTCGTACAACGATAATATTCTACTCAGTTTCGTCGAATCCTTGAAATACACTACTTTCGGTTGATTTAACTTAAATTTTGATAAATCCGCTGTAGGATTTTCGTATAATTTACACAAAGCTATTATACTCTGTTGTTTAAAACAGGGTTCGCCTTTAGGTTTTTCTACACTTCCCTTAAATATATAGTTTGGTAAATAATGACCAATGTACAACAATTCGAAAAGATGACAGATTTCTGGTTTTAGTATTGGTGTAATGTAAGACATAAAGCTAGACATGAGAATCTCCATGACTTTTGGAATGTGAAGTTGAAATCCGTTCTTATTCACCAATTCAGCCGGATACAAACTGAAATACGGCTCGTTTTGTGAATCTAACGAATTGATATAAACACAAGTCTCTCGAATGGTACTAAACGGATATTGTCTCTTCTCGTTCTTAATCAATCTGTAAATCATCATTTCAAACTTTTTCTTCTTGTATTTGCTAGGATTCTTTAGTAAAGACGTTAAGTTAAGCTTAGAATTACTATGTCTCGTAGCTACAGCGCTAGCGTCTAGTGTATTATCTTTCATTTTCAGTACTATGTTTTGACCGATATAGTGATAGATGATCTGCATAGTTTCCGTCAGGCAACAAGTTTCCAACAAACTAGATACAAACTTTTTGTTCAAGAGAATCTTAAGTTTACTCGAATTTTTCTCACTAATTCCTTTCATAGTCAACGATAAATTAGCTTCGTTAGCTTTGAATCCGATATATTTCTTACGACAATTCTGTAAATACGGACAAAACGTCTTCTCCGTTTCAAAGTTTAGATACGAATAGGAATGAGCACGTTTGTTCAGATATTCAGCGAAATACTGGGTGATAAAGTTAAAAAATTCGATAGATACGTAAATGACCATATCTCTATTCGTACCATTCGTTAATACTTCGTTAGCTTTTGTGAAAAACTTCCCTCTAGCGCTTTCAAAATCGTGTTTATCGACTTTTAATATAGTCGCATCTCGTTCTTCGTTGCTTAACGCTAAAATCTCTCTAGCAGTCTTTTTAAACATAAAGAATATAGAGTCCGTATCACAGTAGAGAATTGATATCGTGTCATCTTCGAAATGGTCTCTGAGGTAATGTATACCGATGTGTAAGAACATTCTACCCATACCCGTTACAGAAGGTTGAGCTCTAGGTGCCAGAGTTCCGTACATACTATTGATAATTATCTTAAGAGCGTTACTCATAGCGACATTACCTCTACGTTTGTACGATACACGAAGATCTATCAAATCTTTGTAATATTCTACCATAATGGATTTTCGTTTACACCAATAAAACACGTAATTCTTTCGAATATAATCGTCATGGCCCTCGTCGTAATGCAGTCTCCAACTATTGGGAAAATCGTCGGATCTAGAGAAATGCGAAGCTATAAAGTCTACATTTTCAACTACTAGATTCTTATCGATCAACGGTTTTATGGTACTGTAACGAACTCTAGACTCTAGCCCCAAATTTATCCAAACTATGGCAAATGGATATAATGATGTCGCATCCATAACAGTTACTGGATTAGATACATTCAATTGAGGTTTAGCGTCGTGTACGTAAGACCCGTAAAACGGAATTCTTTGAATCTTTAAACACGGTGTGTACGTCTTCTTCTGCTGGGTCTGCTGATATGCACGTTCATCCAACTCTTCTTCTAGTATTTCCCCTTGTTCGTCTTCTACTAACATTGTTTCTTCTTCATCCTCACAATCATCATCATTTTCACTATCACTATCCGCATTGGACGAACTAGTCGGTTTATCTTGAGCCGTTTGTATACTTTCGTAAATAGCTTTATAAATCGCCAATGCAGGATCTTCTTCCTCGTGGATTTGACGAGACCATCTACGATAATCGTGATTGTTATATTTTATAATTATATCGTAGTATTTACGCTTTAGAATGTATACACCAGGCTTTTCCATGGGCATTTTAGAATTATAACCGTATTTGCTGTTATCAATCTCACACATGTGATTAAATATGAAATCCTTTACGTATATCGGTTGTCTCGTATTCATAGTTGAAAAAAATTCGTATACAATTCGTAACAAACCGACATATTTTCCTTTACGGATAGATTGTTTCGCTTAGTGTATATCATAAACTCTAAAAATTCGATTAGAATCTTAGCTTGAGCATATTTAATCTTCTCTTTCTCGATTTTAGTCTTCTTCGTAGGTCCTCCCCAGTCGTATGTCGTATTGTTTATGAATTCGTTTACAATCTCGGGTATTACAGCACCCGCCGTTGTCAATTCTATATCGCTTTGAAAATAAAACGTAGGTCTGTTACGAGAAGTTATAATCGTCAATATACCCAATAGATCGGCTGTACTCAACGTTTTCAAATGTTTCTTAGTCATAAAATCCAGTGTTATAGATTTAATTTCTTGTAACGTAACGGGTTTATCGGTATATCTGGTATTAGCATTGGGTAGCATATCTTTCAGATACTTTCTATACGTGAAATTACCGTTATAGTAGTCTACCATGGTTTGTATAAACGTATCATCAGTTAGAAACCCTTCCAATGTATGAACGCAGTCGGGATCTAACTGTCTGTGATAGAAATGTCCGCAAATCTGCTTACAAATCACCTCTGCTTGTTTAGTCTTCGGTCTTATGATACTAGGCGTTATGAAATTTTCATTCGTGTATTTTGCATAGTTGGAAGCTCTATCGATGTAGGTTTTTTTACCTTGGATGATGTTATCCCAGTTATAACAAACTAAAGCTTCGATCAAATAACAAAATTCCAAGTTTATTTCACGAACTACTTTATTATTGAACAAATCAACACATAATGCCGTATCCGTTATACAATATACGATTAAATTAGGATCTTGAGCGTAATAGCTAATAGGAATCTGTTCATGAGGCAAATCTAATTTTGTATAGGGTAATTTCAACATGTTCGTACTATACGCTTTTAGACTCAACATACCGCTTTTGCTTTTGCGATACAAATCTATAGAAACGCAATTTGGTAAAGCTTCGTGACTAACGTTTAAATCACGAATAAACTGACCAGCTTTGTATTTGCTCAATCTATCCTTATGTTGTTGAAATAGTTGCATATCTGGAGTACTAACATACTCAGGATTCGCGTGTAGTAGTATACCTTGAAAATCTATATTATATCTATGAGCAATAGTGAAAAAATTGGGAAATTCGAATTCTTCACCGTTATAAGTTAAAATGCCATCGTATAACGGACCGGTTACCATCGCTTTTAACGTTTCGCTTATAACTTCGAATTCATTCTTACAATTCTTAAACTTACATTTGATAGGGTCTCGCTTGTGTTCGGATGGAAAATGTACGAGATAGTAATCATCATTATCTAGCTTGGTAAATTGATCTGGATAGTCGGTTAGTTTTGGTAAATTCGATCCTACATAACACGAATCGGTGATATTTCCTTTACCATCGTACCATATTAAAGATATAGCTATAAATTGAGTTTTCGGTAAAAGTTTATAATTCTTATCAACTGTAATAGTTTCTATATCTAACGCCAAAGTTGGGATGTAATCTAAAAAGTTTATAGGATGTTCGTATTCGTGTATTAGCGGTAATGGACTTTTACCAAATATAACGTATTCATCACCGATTTTATGTATATCGCGTAATGCAGCTGATCTAGACCACGGTAAATCAGTTTTGGGAATCATGCGATCTGAATCTATAATTTTACTTATGGGTACGCATTTAGACATCTTACAAGGAGTATTATCGTGATTTTCCGGCTTACAGCAGTGTTTTTGAGATATAGTACAAATTTGTTTGACAGACTCTTTGCATTTCGGACAGTTATACTGAGTCATGCTATACAAAAATTCGTCTTGAGTCGAATGCGTATTATTGAAGTATTCGCTCTGCAATAACTTTGCGGCTTTATGAGCGTCATTTTCATAAATGTATTCTACAGGGTTTACTCTTATAGATTTATACGAATTGGAATGAAAATCGTAGCTATCAGTAGAAGCTACGTATTTCTCCTCTACACCATTATCCGACTGGCGATATATGGTATATTTTGGTGCAACAACGTATACGATATGTCTACGAGATAGATCCAATTCGTGAGAAATAGGATCTATATCGTAAATATACATCATAAACATAGGAACATTTCGTCGAAATTCAGGTTGATGAATGAAATTACGGAGATCTAATGATAAATAAGGTTGAATCGAAGGATTTTGACATATGTATTTCTTTAGAATTTTAATATCTAAAAAACTCTTGATACAAGAGCGTGCGATATAACCCAAACGAACCATCTTTATATGACTGAATGACTACAGAGCCCCACATATATATAAAGTTTTTGTGATGATGATATTATGACGTACGCTTAAAGGGTTGTTTAAGATTTTATTATTATCAGAGACGCGGTATAGTTTTGCCAATTAATCACCTGTAGTCAACATGAGTAATGTTATTGGTTCTTCCGCTGTCCCGGCTAACGTTAATCGTAGATCCGCTGCCGGCGTAACTTTAGTACGCAGTGGAAGTCCAGAACATGTGTGGTTTAGAGATTTTCTAGATAGCGCGCTTAAACGAACCATTAATCATGATATGGTAAGACATAAAATCGACTTGCTATTCGGTGATATTATCATCTATAAATGTTACGAATATATCGGTAAATCGCCCTTAGGAACGTGTTTTCATCATTCCGAACTGATAGACGATCCGAGTCAACTTCCTAGTCTGGTATTCGTATTTTGTGTGGATTGTTCGGGAGAAGTCAATTCTTCTGGTATACGTCGTGCGCAATTTAAAGAATATACCGTAAAAGTTCATAGTGACGGCCCGATATGTTGTGAACTCGATGTTTTAAAGACGGTTGACGAATTACCTAAAAGACTATATCGCGTTATAGATGATCAGTTGACGCATGGTGGAACTAGTCCTCAGTTAGGAGTAGTCTCTATAATCAACGGTCTAAACAATCCCAAAAAGTTTCCTACGGCTCCTAATTTTAGGTTATTGCTACAAGAATGTCAGAATTATCTTTGCGAATTTAACAAATATACCAGTGCCGCTCAAAAAGCGCTTGTAAGAGACGAATGTCAAGCTAGTGTTGCGTATCTATTGAGATCTAGCGCTAGCATGTACAATTTTGTTAATACTAACTTACCCGCTAATACTGTTAAATACTACGATCAAATAAGGAATAGATTGACTATGGTAACGAAATTACTCATGGGCGGTATCAATAAGAAATTGACTAAAGATGAAATAACTAACGGATACCTAAGACAAATCATTAAGACTTTTTTTAAGGTTACGGATAATAACATGGTACCATTCAACGATTGTCTGACTACATTTTCCAATTGTCCATTTAAAAGCCCAGACGGTGTATTTCTAATTACGGAAGAAACGTATGAATATCTTATAAGTTTAGGAATAGTTAAATCCGCTCCTCAAGCCATAATGCATAAAATATGACTACGATTAAACTAAGCGATGACGATTTTCATCCTATGAGCGCTCTCGGACCACGTAAATTAGCCGAAAAGCGAGTTAGTATGTCAGGAACTACGGATTGGGTAAGAAATGAAGACAATGCGTTTCATAAGTATACGGTAGATACTCCGATGTCTGTATCTTACATGCAAAACGGAGATAAATTTATATTGTTAACACCGTTAACGGAGAAACAATTCGAATCTACGTTTTTGGATAATAACGCTCTTACTGGGATAACTGCGTTCGATACAATGGTGCCCGTTGGAATAAATCCTTTTCTTAATTTTTATCCCGAAATATCATCGTCTACTTATTATACCGATCAACACGATACAGTACATCGACTTAAAATGGGAGATTTTGAACCGTGGTTTGAATTTATTTCCAAAGAGAAATCATTGCCAATAGATCGTAATCTGTTTATGTCGTCCTCGTATCCTTTTCATAGACCATCTTTAGAAAATAAATTGTATCCAACGAGTAAAAAAGCCTCAACATATGAAATGTGTGATTATGTTATCGAATCGTATTATTGTACGAGATCATTGGTACTTGCAAACGCCAAGAATATGTATAAAAAGTATCACGAAATCTCATCTATAGTGAATATTCCCAAAAAAACAGATATAGATAAGTTGTTTGAAGATAATCCTAATGTTCCTAATTACCAAGATCTACCAACTAATCCAGATACAGGTAAAATTGCGTACGATCCAAATGTAGATAATGCGCAAAGAAAAGCTGAAGTTGACAATTTAATTAAACAAAATAATACTATGCGAGGAGTCGGTGAATATTTTAAAGAATTAAACAATATTTACAATAGACATCTCCCGAACGGGAACAATAATCAAGACTATGCTGCTTCGAAAATCATTGAAGAGTATTCTCTTACTATTTATAACGAATTGGATTTTAAGAAATCGTACGAAGGGATAGTCGATGTTCTTAATCAATGCGACTTAAAGGCAATTTTGTTAAAATATGATGATTTTAAACAGAATCCTATACTATGGAGCGTTTGCAATCCTGGTTTCGGAGTAATTTTTACGAGAACTAATTTTGCAATGACAGACCATGCGATTATGTGTAGACCTAGCGGCTATGGAAACGTATGTTCGAGACCTGGAATTAGACGTATGGGCCAATACGATTCTGCGTTTGACACTATTACCTATAGATTAGAATTTCATCATAGTTTCTATTCTAACGCGTTAAACGTAGGATCTATACTCGTACCCAATTTTTATACGAAATCAATTCTTACTACCGGTGGCCCTACCGTAGTCACTCCGGATAATCTAGCGGGATATAATCAACAAATGGAAACTGCTTTAGAATCTCTGTCTTATTCTAAACAAGTTAACGAAAGGTGCAATCCATGGTATCCTATTATCACTCCAGTGTGCATGCCGGCAAAAATGTTTGAGAATTCTAATACCGTAACCGGTCGTTATAGCGGACATTACCTTAGCGAAGTGGAGTTTATGGAGAATTACACTAATGTAAATGACAAAGATATCATTTATACTGACGTTATAACTTTGAACGAAGTGTACACGAATCCTTTTAACAATATCAACACTTTCATGTACGATAGTTTTAATAACCAAAGAGGAAATCCTTACAAAATACCATACGTATAATCCCGTCGCATCTGGTTCAAATCAAATGATGACTATGCATCAACAAAGATCCGAACAAGTCAGTAATCCTACTATGATGATGAATCAAGATACTTCTTCGTTATTAAAAGCTGAGCATATGCTATTCAATAGATTAGTCTCTGATTCTACCGGCGTAGCGTTTAATCAAACTTGTTGGAGTGGAGATTTACCTCCGTTACAAGAAGAAAATAATTTAACTAGAGCTAGACGTGTACAACCTAGACCAAAAGCCGCTAAAGGAGGTATATATTTCCCTGGATTTGCTAGTCCTACAATCCAATTTTCAGCTACCAACACTCATACATTCTTTACACAAGGAATCAATGGTTAACTACGTAAACTCAGAAATTAATATATTAAAGTTTTAAAAAAAAGTACAAAAGTAAAAAAAAATGGATGATATTGATATAAAATACATATACGTTTTGGGCAAATTCGTATCTGTTGAAAGTAAAATTTCACTTCACAATGCTATATCAAAAATTATACAATGTAATAAACTTGCATATGATGGTTATGAAAACAAGAGACAATGTAAAGAATTGGTCTATCATGGCATAATAATAAAGGCGGATACTGGCTTATTGTCGTTGAATGACTACATATATAAAAAACACAAGTTTGACGAGTACGACTTAGTATGGGATAAAGGCTTATTATCAACAATCGTAGAAAAAAATAGCATTCCATGTACAGAAAATTCATCGGGTGACTGTGTAATACTTATTCGAGATTCGTATATCAATGAAATACTATGTATGCTAACAAATTGGTCATGAATGTACAGTAAAAGTTGTAACATCACTAACAATCATATCATCAGCACCATCAAATTTCATATTTTTCACAGTTTCAATAATTTGAACAAATGCATAGAAAGTAGGGGTTTTTTGGCGTATAAATTCATCGTACAAATCCAAGTCTTGTGTAATGATTGATATATACTTCGATATCGAGTATCTCTTCACAAATTTGTCGTAACTCTTTAATTTGATATGAGAATATCCCAAAAGTTCTAATAACAATATCATGTAGTGAATGTTCATGGTAAGGTAGTACAAATTTTGCTTGTGAAAATATCTAAATTTCTTTATACGATTTCTGATTTTAATCTTTTTCGATGTGGAGTAATCAGAATCCAAGAAGGGTAATGATGCGTTTAGTTGATGTTGTAGAACGCAGCGATTGTAGTAACCATCTTTAATCTCGTTGGTGGAAAGTCTGTGAACCATATTATCAATTGTATCTTGAGAAACCATGGAATGACAAGAGTTTAACAGTTTCGTTACATTTTCTGGTACGCTTAAATCCAACAGATTTTTATGCGCTGAAATTGGAATGATGTTACTGTCGATGTTAGGAAGAGTATCAACAGTCGTGATGATGAAAAGGCGTAGAAATTCATGATTCGTGTATAAATCGTTTTGAAATAGTATATTGTTCGATCGATAAGTTCTGGCCGCTATGGCATTTTTGGCTTTAAAATCTGAAGATGACATGATGTTATGAGTATGATGTGGATGAGTCGAAATGAGGATTCGCTAACTTATATACTCGAGCACTTTGAAAGTTTACGGAATGATGCGATATAATTATGACAATATGTTAATGGACAAATTATGGGTTTTAGCTATATATAACCGACTAAATAGTAGAAGATGCAGAGATAACCACGAGAAGCGGCCAAAATGTGTGATCATTCTTCCAGGAAAAGTGTGCTCAAACGAGTTTTGGAATTAGATCGTGAGGATAATGATGTTATTCCTACAAAGATACCAAAGGAATCGGCCGTTGTTCTCGCAAAGGACATGCCCGAAAAACCACCAGTGGTAGTTCGGACTAGACGAATTGTGACTAAAGTTACCAAGATCACTACAATGTGCGAGTGTAACTTTACTGTGACTTATCAAAAATATTTATACAATGGAAAGAATTCTTCTGTTCGTCCGATCTCGTCAACTACAGAGAACTATAACAATAAAACTCCGGCTACCGTTCATACTAAAAGAGAACTTGAAATTATTGAAAAGTTTTAACCATGACAGAAATAACAGATAAAATTGAACAATTGGAAAAGAAACTCGAGGATTTAACGTTACGCGTTGTGTCTTTACAACAAAAACAAGATGCGAAAGTTACCAAGAAAATGCAATCGTTTTTATCTAAATACTGTGATCAACATTATTCGACAATCCCTTTGAACTGTATTCCAGGAGTCGGTATTACTACACTAGAATATCTTAAAAACCATAACTACACGACAGACTCCCTATTTAATTTGGTGATGAAATGTGATAATTTAAACGAATTTATGGACAAACTACGTTTGAATACACGATATGTGGTTATTATATACAATAGCATCAAGTTATATGTAAATAAATATATATTGTGATATTATTATGATGACATTTTGGCTATGATGTTTTTTTTTTCATTCCATATAATTTATCTATATATATACACAATACGTCTCAAGCCTCACATCTTTATACTCGAATTGCTGTTGTACTATTTAGTTCTATTTATACAATAAATTATGCAACGGGAATCTGAATGTATAGCATCATTTCAAGATGAATCTACGTATCAATTTGTATTGTCGATATTAAATGAAAGAGATGTATCGTTTTTGACTACTAATAAAACCATTTAATCTATGGTAGAATATGTAGATAGATGGCTCGTAAATGCTATTGTAATAGTAAAATGTGCATCTTTCATTGGTATGACAAATATTAACCAGTTTAAAGAAGCTTATAACGAATTTGATTCATCCAATACGAATTTCTATGATATGTTTGTGTACGATAACATCAATGAAATATTTAAACCCTATATCGTATTCCTGAAACCATGGTTGAATGATATATTGAATAAAGTTTTAGTAGATATTCATAAAAATATCGTTGGAAAAGTTTTGTTTTATTTGCTACTAACCAATAAGATTTGTCTTCACGATAAGATTTTACAAAGCTACAGGTATAACTATCCAAATCCATTAATAGTATTAGAACAAACTTATCGTAGAATAACTATTCTGCGAGCTTTAATGTCCAAAACCTACAATGGCTCATCATATAGCTTCGGTGATAACCTCTATGATCGGTGCTCGGCAACAAAATGATGAAATCACTCATTCTACTGAACGAAAGAAAATTAGAAACGATTTCATCAATAATAGTTCTAAATACATGGATAAGATTCAATTCATCAACGATACAGCAACTTCTATATCTTCCACAGGTGTCACCATCTTCGATTTCTATCCTTTAATTATAAATAACAACTCTAAACATCAGTCTAGAGGAATACCAAATACTATAACGATGTATCACAACAAGTATGAATTCTTACCGTCTAATAGCGATGAAGATGTAAATATGTTGAAGAATAATTTTTCGAGCCTTATTAATACCATATTAAAATCTCACGAATTACAAACCGCTTCTATGCAAATGATTAGTAGAGCCAAAATGTTTTACGATGATCATATACTTCGAGGAATTATGTACTTTTTAAACCATAGAAACAAATTTGACTTACTTCGGCAATTGTTCTTAGATAGTGATGATACTTATGTATTTGTGTACGGTCTGAGAACTTTGAATGATAACAAATTGGTGTTGGATAAGGAAATTAAAATATTATTCGATTCTGATGTATCTAAAACCATCACGCTGGAGTTTACCAATGAAAAACCCAGCTATATAGCAGAACAAGATAATTGTGTATTATATTGTGCCATTGAATCAAAATTACAATATAATCCTATCATTGACAATAACATAAAAAGCGGATTCGAAATTGATATTAACCATTTGAAATCTGCTGAACTACGAAAGAATAATCGTAGATCTGTTAGTATCATGTCCAGACAGTCTTCTATGGTTAGAAAGAAGAAGAAACGAAAGATATCACAAGAAGACGACTACTTCTCAAATTCAGAAGAAGAATATGACAGATCACGGAGATCACCTATACGGAGATCACCATCACCAGCTACTCCTCCTTCATCATCAGATGCTTATGTATTTAATCGTAAATTGAATAAAAAAATTCGTAAACTTGATAGCTTACATTAATTGTATATTATTATTATTATTCTTATTAAAATTGAACAAATTTGGATTTACTCGGGTATAATACGTTGATCTTATTACAAACATTTCGATGTTTATAATTTGAAACTATATTATACCTACAAAAATCCGTACCAAAAATATGTCTGTGTTGATGAAATCTATCGTTTTGTCTCCTTCCTATAAAATTATGTCGGAAGACGTGATTTACGAAGAAGACGATTTATTAGATTCTATATTACTACAAAACAAAATTTTATATGCTACCGATTTAGATTCTACAGTCGTAGATTTTTACGATCGTCTAGACTACGATACAAGAACTGAATTTATAACGTTTAGACGAAACAAAACTGTTATCAACAACACGAACGTCGTACAAGAACAGTATAAACAAGATAGACCGCTGGGATTGAATAAATATCAAATCTCTAAAACTCATATACACGTAAATACGAAGAGTTTTACCGATCTGATGATATTCTTCTATCCTTTCGTATTTTGGTACGACTTATTCGGTAAATTCGATTATAACTACACTTGTCTAGTAAAGAATATATCTCCCAACAACTATATCGTAGAAGTGCTTTGTAAATCACCCAAATTAAACATTGATAGATTATACGATCATATGAATGAATATACTAAGGCATATGAAGAAACGACAGCTGCTTTGTAAATCACCCAAATTAAACATTGATAGATTATACGATCATATGAATGAATATACTAAAGTATATGAAGAAACGACAGCAACTTAGCGATTTATTTTTTTTTTATTATAGTACGAAAACGAGAGAGTGAAAAATATGATTTTTTTTACTCTCAATCAACATTCGTCTATAACTAAAATATACATCATTTATTATGGAATCACAAACGCAAATCAAGAACATAATAGGGACAGATCATAAAAAATTGAAATGTTACTATCGTCGCTAGAAGATACTCTTAATGATAAAACAGCATGGATCATGATATGTTTAATACTGTTTGAATTTATTTTGATGATAGCGTTAGGCATATGGGTCGTTTTTACGTTCAGACTAATAAAGAAACGACAATATAAAATAGAAGAGGTTAAACAACCTTCGATTTGTTATGATGTAGTTCAATGCCAAGAAGAAGAATCCCAAATATCACGATAGCTAGTCCGATCATGGATGATAAGATATAAGCGATTAAATTTCGATGAGTATTAGATAAAATATCGGGTTCGTCATACTGTTCTTGATGCGGTAGTAAAGAAGCCGCGTAATTCGCTATAGTTTGATTACACCAAGGTTTCAAGTAATCTTTATCTTTGCATCCGATAGTACATCCACCGTAATCCGTACATACGTGTTTATCGCATATAGAAGCGTTACAGTTGCAACTGTTCATAGTAGAATTGACAATATCGTCATGAGACATAGATTGTAGATCTTTACAAGGTAATGGAAACGAAGGTATATCTATATACATTAACGTTCCGTCTGGTGAAACGATTAAAACTTTAGAATATGGTTTGTTTATGACTAAATCTATTATACTGCTATTCATAGATAGCGATAGCGGTGGAGATTTCATTTCTTTGAAACACGTATAGGGTTTAGTCAGAGGGGGATTTATAAAAACACTCTGTTCTTCACCTGAGCAATATTCTACACCGTATAACCAATCTGCTACATCTACGCAATAACACATAGTATCATCTGTGGGGGTTATAAGTTGTGAATTGGATTTTACGGCTGTACATTCTGGCGGTATATATACATCATTTTTACATCCGTGTACACAATTATTATGTTTGGTACACTTATTATCGTTACATCTCGTACAGTCTACATTTTTACAATTTAACGCTTCTGGTAAGGTCGATCCATAAGTCGTGTGTAGAGGTAGAAGTGTATCTAAATCGGTAATGATGATATCGCCGTCGTATTCTAGTATTGTCGGAAACAAATTGGATATTTGTAATACTGGCGATATTATAGTGCGTTTTTAAGACGATAAATATTTTTGCCCGCTTTAATGATAGCGATAGAGTTACGTCATATTAGAGTATATAAAGCTCGATGTCTTTGCGGTATTGATTCTCATCGTCGTTAACTAATATAAGAAGGAAATCAGGAATTTTTTAAAAAGATCTATCATCATCATGGGTGGTTCCATAACTTGTTGCATTAAAGATCAATCGTCCACATCCTCTCCGTCGACTACCTACCATTCACCAACTCCTCTCATGCCTCTTAGCCCGATTGCTCCTCCTCCTACCATGCCGCCTACTACCATGCCTCCGATCGCTCCTCCGATTGTCACGATGTCTTCTGCTCCGATTGCTGCTACTACGATGCCTTCTAATCCGAGTGTCACAATTCCTACTCTGATAAACGTCACGGTGCCTCCGATCAACGTTACGATGCCTCCTGTTACGATCGCCGCAGAACAACAGCCTTCCGCTCCTCCTCCTTCTTACAATTCGATAATAATTCAGGATTTCACATGGTATAACGACGTTCCGGACAATATTAAATTATCTATCGCGGATAGATGCGTATGCTCTCGGATTTCCGGGGTGCTCGGAAAAGGTTGGCAATTAATGCTTTTGCAATTAGGAATGACGCAAAAAGATATCGATATTGCCGTGGAGAATTCTCCCAGAGATACGTCTATGGTTATTTTGGAGGTTCTCATTTCTTGGTATCAAAAGTACTATAGAGAGGCTACCGTGAACATTCAAAACACACCTAATTAAAAAAACCCAAAAAAAAAGTTTAAAAACTCATATACAATCCTAAATTTTTCATCAAAGATCATGTTTCCATGGTTATTCTACAATCCTAATGGTCTATTATACAAGCTTTAACTCGTTTCACTATATTCCTAATTCGTTTCATCATTTTTTAAAAAGTCGTTGGTTTGAAAGCCTAAGATTTTTAACTAGTACACCTAATTGGCGCAGTTCAGACACTCTCTCCGCCGTATTTCGACTATAAATACTCACTACTGTACACAAAACTACCCATAACGTTAGGTGTGATAAAACTACCACCACAAACATTCATAAAAAGTCCGCAATACCTTCGAAATGGCTCCAAAACGCTCTCGTCAACCTTCAACATTGACGAAACAAGCCTATCCTTAACGATTCCGCACATTAGACATTTCAAATATTCGCTAAAACAAAGATTGTAACATCGACGAATTGTACGAAAACTAACAGATTTTACTAAATCATCCTGTTTGTCTAAAGAACGATGTTCAATTTCATCACTATACACGAAAAAATCATCTTCCAGACGATTGTAGTAAAAATAACGAGCGTTGGCTATACCCGAATACGAAAACGTTAAGCGGTAAATATCGTCAAAACTAAAAGATTGCAAAATACGATTGAAACTCGACCAAAAATCAAAACTTCTTTCATCCTGTTCAAAGTAGTCCAAAAACAAACTTTCCAACAAATCGATTTGAAAACGAGGAACATTCTTACGGCAAAAACCTTTCAAGACAATCTTCTTATTCTCGGCAGAATACCCTACGTAATGTTTATAATCCGAATAAAAAAAACGATCGAAATGATTTTCTAAAACCAAATTTTTACAATAAAAATCACGATCAAAATGATCATCAAAAATTGAGAAATCTATAGGTTTGCATAAAAATATAGAATCTCGGCAACATAGCAAAGTTTTGCCGATAAAAAGATTTGCATGCCGAAATTGTTACAAAAATTATAAAATGGGCAGTTGGAAATATGTTTCGAATAACCGAAAAGTTTTACCAAAAAACGTTTCGAAGGCGTCGTCGGCACACTTTCTTTTAAGGCGATCAATAAACGAATCGTTTCGGAAAGAATTGGCTCATCTGGAAAAAAAATGTAAAAATATAGACGCTGTAAAATTTTTAAAATCGTAAACGTAAACGTCGTGATCGACGCGAAAAATGTTATCAAAAACTTGATTTTCATGATTTTCGTGATTTTCAAGACTTTCAAGATTTTCATCATTTTGAACGTTTTCGCTTAAAATACGAAAAGGATCTATAGAATCGGAAACGTTGTTAGAAGTATTAGAATTTTCATCATTTTCATCATTAATTTCATCGTTTAAACGCTTATATTCTCGATAAAATTTTTCAAAAACGTAAGCGTTTTGAATCGGATAAAAAGTTTCCACAACCGATACTTTTTCAATAAAATCTTTAATTTGTTCGTTTGAAAAACTAATATCGGAACGATCGTCGTCGGAAGTATACCATTGAATAAAAAGGTTTGCAAATTTGGACATGCGATCATCATTATTTTCAACAGCGGCTTCGTCGTAAGGCAATAAACTGTCGAAACGGATTTGAAACGTACGTTTATTAATACGAATGTCCGAATCGACACATCCGAAATATTCTGCTTCTTTTTCTTCGTCTTGTTCGTTATAATAATAATTTGAAAATAAATGCTTGAGTTTATCGGTAGGAATAAATATAAAATTGATTAGTCCATGGTATAATTTATCTATCGAAACGTCTACGAATACAGCTGTCGTAGCAGGAAGAAGCGATTTGATGTAGATTTCACTATAATAAGCGAAAACTTTTAAAACGTCTGTAGAAACGGCATCGTCTTGAGGTTTGATTAAAAATAAAACGGGTAAAGCGTTATTGTGAGTAGATGAGAATTTTTTAGCTTTTAACGTCATTAACGCGTTGTCGGCAACGGATTTGATGGGGTAATGATATTTGGAAGAAACTAGTGTACAGCATTGTTTGATGAACGTGTTTTGCGAGATTTTAACCTTATCGTCAGAAAGGTATACGTTTGACTGAACGTTTTTATAAACGACTTTCAATCCGTCTTCGGCTGTTAAATAAATTGGCATTACGCATCTATCGTTTTCAAATATTCGTTTCAATCGTGCAAATTTAACGTCAAACGATTCGGGTATGATTGATGATGTAGATGTAGAGATTCTATCAACGAACGGTTTTGGTAATGCTTCGGTAGTGACTTTATTACCTACATCGGTTATTATTTGATTACGACTAAGGAAATTCACGACCAAATCCATGATTGCTTAAATATGTTATATTCTAGATTTAATTAGTTATATAGTTTGAAGTTGATAATATATGATGTTACTATACTGGTATTATATTAATAAGGTATTTTTTAGAGCATTCAAAAACTAGCGTTTCATGGAATCGAAAAATGGTACTACTACACAACAACAAACTAACGAAATGAATGAACAAGCTTCAAATAATGAAATGGATGATAATAATGATAGTGAAGCTCAACAACAAAATAACGAAACGGCTGATACTGCACAAACTAACGAAACTACTGAACAACAACAAACTTCAAAAAGAACTAATACCGCTACTGATTATGAAAAGCTTGGAATCGTAACATCAAAACCTAAACGACCAGAATACGCTATTCTTGATACTAGAATAAAATCCTTTGATACGCGGCCCTCTGATCACGTATTGAAAAGCCAAGATCTTGCCAAAGCTGGATTTTTCTTTACCGGTTATGCAGATTGCGCTCGTTGTTTCTACTGCGGTGGAGGCCTTAGAAACTGGGAACCAAATGGTGTATATATATAGTCGTTTATGAACATATTATTATGATGTTATGATTCTAGATCGGTATTATTATATATATAGGGGGGGGGGGTGTTTTCATTTTTTACTAGATACGCTTTAAAGATATATCGACTAATTGATGTTATTGAAATCTAATTTTACATTATTTCATCAATTATGGATAAGTCTGGACTAGACAAACTAGCCGAAGCTGCTGAAATCAAACGAAAAATAGAAGAAGAAAAGAAGAAGCAAAGAGAAGAAACGCAAAGACAAGCTCGTGAATTTATGAAATTGAAACAAAGCTTAAGTATTCCTAATTTTTTACGGTCATATCATGGCAGTATCTATCAAACCCAACTCTGATGTACTGTTCGATTGGGATAACACGTTGAAGAAGCTAAATAAATCTACGAATCCGCCAACTTCGGTATGTTCCGTACCTAACCGCGTATTGGATAAACTGGTAACGGATCTTAACTGTAGACTGTTCATTCTGACGGCCATAAGCAACAGTAAACTGGGGATCGAAACGTTAAAAATTGAAGTTGAAAGATTGGGTTTACAAGATTTTTTTGCCAAGGATAGTGATGTTATCGAACTACAAGAAACTTCTTACGGATCGTTTTGGCGTTGGGGGAACTGTATAACTTGCGGTTATACCCCTAAAGTGGTCGTTTATTTACACTGTTGCATAGAGGATCAAACTAATATACCTCCTGTTTATTTTTTTGACGATGAAATTAATAACGTGGAATGTTTTAAGATGAATCTACCCGAAAGTAATGTTTTTCACGTTATAAACGACATGCCGTCATTTGTTTTAGATCGTTAGGATTGTTTGTGTTTTTTTTAAAACTCGCTCAAATTATTTTTTGAGTTTTCGGAATCCCGTAAACTCGAAATCTAACAAACGTAAATTTAAAAAAAAATGACGAAACGCTTGTCTATACATACATATATATATATATATATAAGAACCGCAAACTTATGTCGTTATCATCAAAAATGGAAGAACCAAATCATTTCGAAGCTTTGGATGAGCTAGATGAACTTTACGACAAGGGTTTGATGACTGGAAGCTGTTTCGATCGTTGGGATGAGCTAGACGAGCTTTACGATATGGGTTTGATATACGAAAATTATTTCGACGACGACGAGCTTATGGATTACTACTATACTAAAATGTTTGAAAGCCAAAACGAAGAGACGACGACGACGAATGTATACGACGAAATCGAAGAGGAACTAGCGGAATTAGACCAAGAAAAGAACGAATCGTTAGAAATGGAATTGTTCGGAATCGCTAACGAAGAAGAAGAGAAAATGCGAAATTATTTCGACGACGACGACGACGGGCTCATTGATTACTACTATGATAAAATGGTTGAAAGCCAAAAATAATGAGACGACGGCCCTAACCACTCTAACCAGTGCTGGTCGATTGAATATGACATCAGCTTAGAAATATTAGAAGAAGAATACAATGATTTCCAACTAAACTTGCAAATAGAAGAAGAGTTATTCGGCATGAAATCGTGATATCATCATCTCCATTCTCAAAAAAAAAAACAAGGCCTAAGCATATTCAGGGATACCGAAACGTAGTTTCTATAGGTGGTTTTTTAAACTATTAGATTGTAGTACATTTGTGTACACGGTTTTAGCACATTTTCGTTCATCTCGATTCGTTTAGTAGTCATATTATAACGCTCATCATATAGTTTTTGATATAACGAGAGAGGAGGTTTATTCTGACGAACTAATCGACAAGTTTAGTAACGACATAAAGGTGAAGGATTTAATATATATTAGACCCCATTTCGATCGTCTTGAGTTTAATATAAACTATACTAAGTCGAACCATCAGTTTGATCCTTGTTCTTTCGGTTTTTTGGGGGGGTTTTTAACTTAGTGTCTTATATAGGTGATTTATTAAGTTTGAAAATCTTGGAGTTAGTACGTTTGTTTTCATTTACAGATTAGACGAAACCGAAACCGAAACCGAAGAATTGGATAGGACTAAGTATATTCCAGAATAGCCTAAACGAGGGCTGTTTTAGTACGTTTATATACCGATAAAGAAGGTTTTTACCATACTTTTGTTAGTACTTTTTCGTCTACAATTATTTCTAGTAGTTTATTTATAGCACTTTTCCGCGTGGTTTATTTCGGGTTAAAATATTAGTGTTTTAGTACGTTTCTATACCGATAAACGAGGGTTTTACCATACTTTGTTAGTACTCTTTCGTGTACAATTATTTTCTAGTAATTTAGCTAGTTTACCCCTTTTTGCTTGCCGAAAACGTCGGTTAGACCCTATTTTGTTGTATCAAAAAACTGATCTTAGATTAAAAATTGATCTAATTTCGGTTTTTGATCCAGATCAAAAATTTAATAGTAAATGTTAAGTCTTGAGCCTGCCAAAGATCAGTTTTTAGTAGAGTTATATAGTAATTTATTTTTTGATCTGAATCAAAATTTCTGATCTGAAAAAACTGATCCGAGAAGAAGATATCATGAATAAAAATTATAACGCTCAATCGGTGGTTTTTGAGATAACCAGAGAGGCTTATTCGGACGAATTGATAGATAATTTGGGTAAAAATATAAAGGCTAAAGATTTGATAGTAGTAGACCATTCCGTCAATGAACGCGGTAGATATACGTGTTATTCTACTAGAATGAACGGTAAATTTCATTTAGGAAACGGAGCGATGTCGCTAGCCAAAAAGCTGAAAGTATCTCCCAAATCGATAGATATCGTATCTTTCGGTCGATCTAAAATGCCGGATAGCTTTTTCATCAACTGCTTGGACCCAACTAGACCGGTCGAGGAACAAGTGACTTTCGCGATGGGCAAATACGCGGAAAAACAAGCGATCAAAAAATACGTAGATACGGTTATGAAACAAAACAACAATAGACAAATCGTCGACTCGATCAAGAAAGAAGGAGCGTTAGCGACCGTGGAAAAGGGATACATGTCAGTAGGACAATTGAAAGGTGCTAAGCATTACGAAGCCGAAATTAAGGAAATAAAAGAGAAAAACGAAAGATTTTCTAGAGAGTTATCCAAAGGACATTACATCCCGTTCGATTCGTTTAAAACTGGCAAAAAGTATCTAATAAAATCCGAGAGCGAGTTATTACCCGGTACGGAGGAGACAAAATCCTTAGCCTCGAAAGTAATGAAGGAAATAGAAGTAGAAGGAAAAATGATTCGGCCTATCGATACGACCGATTATCAATTAGTCAAGCGTAAGCATTATTATTTTTACTCGAAAGATCCCGGTTACGGTAAGACTACGTTCATCCAAGCGCTTTTGGCTCAAACTAACGCTTCGCAAGTCACCGATGCTCACAACTGGATGAACGTGTCTAAAGACGCTCAGTTCTTAGTAATTGACGAATTCAGTCCCGACAAGAAGATTACCATGGGCAATCTGAAAACCTTAACATCGGGCGAAGCATCGGCATTCGCGGGCAATAGAAAGTCTCACGGATTGACTTTCCAGCCTAGAAAAGACGCTCAACTGATCGTTTTTAGTAATTACCACTGTTCGACGTTATGGGAACGAAGACTTTGGATCCCGATAACGAAACGCGAAAAATAACCGAACAAGAGGCTAAAATCTTATCCGATCGCTTCTTCATTTATAGATTAGACGAAATCGAAACCGAAACCGAAACCGAAACTGAATCCGAAACCGAAACCGAGGAATTTGATAGGTTTAAACATACGCAAGGTTACGAAGTCTTCGTTCATCAAGCACGGATCGGTTGGTCGGATTGTAAGCTGTAACACCCGACACATGTTCTAAAGTAATGATGTATAAGAGAGACATTCGTATGGATAATGATAGTAGTAATACATTAGATTGGGAGTGATTATAACTAGCCAATTCGACACGATATTACTAGGTAGATCCCTCTCTCATTCAAATTTAATCCAATTCGCAATCATGTTTTCAACCATCGCGTTATCTTTCTTATTGACGACGCTGTTCGCTTCAGCGGCTAATGCGTTACCGAACAAAGTATTACATTGTTTTTTCAACAGCACGCGTTACTCGCCCGGTGAAAAAAAGATCACGTACACTCCGGATGGGTTGCGTTGTATAACGCAAGCGTGCGAAAATGGAGTTATGACAGCTAGAATAACTCAATTGTCCGAGTGTGAGGTCAAAACTTGTAAAAAAGGAGAAATTTTAACGAAGCGGGCCGGAGAATGTTGCTCGTATTGCAAATCCACAGATTTTTGCGATCCCGCATGTCCCGACAATTCCAACTGTTTTAATCGCTCGTGTCTGTGCAATCCGGGATTTTATAAAAGATATTCCATCTGCGTGGACGTGAACGAATGTCTCGATACTACGTTGTCCGATTGCGGTTCGGGTACGAAATGCACTAATACCGTCGGTAATTATACGTGCAACTGTATAGAAGGTTACGATCGGATCAGCTTTAGCCAGTGTATTCTTCGTAGTAGCAATGGAGTAAACGATAAATTACAGCAGAGTTATTATTATTACTACTATTACGATACCGAGTTTAAGAAACAGTTGTTACAAGGAGCGATAACGGCGGGTATCTGTCTCTTGATCTTCGCTTGTATTTTATCGGCGACTTTCATCTTTTGTAAAATTTTAAAAAATCGTAACTAACCGACTACTAACATGTATCATCATCATCGTCGTAACGTCGTAACGAGAAATTTACACTGTCCAATCGATTATTTTTTTTTCAAACATAAACTATTAAAATGATGATGCTGTTGAAAAATTGTGTGCGAAACCGAAACCGAGGAATTGGATGGGTACAGACACACGAAAGGTTTCGAAAATCTAGTTTACCACGCAGAAGTTGGCTGGAGCGATTGTATGTAACGGGTATTAGGTAATATTTGAGGTATATATATTATAGTTTAACGAGCAGAGCACCATTTTAAGATTATGGATAGTAGTATCAAGTTGTTGGCTCTTAACAAACTTTATCACGCTACCGATAAACCTACAAGTTGCGAGGCCGCGAGCCGTATAGAAGCTGCTTTGGTTTGTTTAGTGACCAATGAGGAAATATTCGCCGATTGGATAGTAAATACGCCAATTACATCATTTCCACTAATAGTCGATCGAGTGTACGATTTGATCTGCGACGTTAATCGACGGTTAAAAAGGTCTTCTTATACCTATTTCAGAGGTCTTCCAGAAGAGGAAATACGAGTCATACTGAATAATTATCACGATTATTTGATAAATCAGTTATAGTAAATATAGATACTAACGCTCTTAAAAACGTTACAGCAGCTTAGACGAGTAGCGATGGACGATAACCCTAAAGAAGACGTTTCTTGCCACATTCGTTGGCTCATGAACGCTATGGATCAGTATATTGAAGACGAGAATAAAAAAAGCGAGAATGATGATGTGAAGCAACAATCGCAAAAATTTATATCGTTACCGTACACGGATCCTGAAAATCCCAACATTTGGGCTAGGAAGTCGTTAGTTATGGATGATGAAACAAGAATAGGCACATCGGTCTACCCAGAAATGGAGAATGTAAACGATAGACTAAAATCGTTTAGTTACCATCATCATCTGCAGAAACTTAGATCGTTAGCCGATTTGGGTTTCTTTTACGGTGGCGATTGCATTCGTTGTTTCCATTGCGGCTTGGAACTAAGAAACTGGACTGATGATGATGATGCGGCTAAAGAACATTATCGATATAGTCCTTCTTGCGACTATCTGTTAAGGATCAAGGGATGGGAATACGTTAACAAAGTTATGAATCACGCTTAATAAAAATATGTTTAAAAAAAATGACGATACGAAAGTTTTATATATATATATATAAAGATTGGTGGTACTATCAAATAACCGCTATACTAAACGATGGATACGGAACGACGAGCTTTCACACTGGAAGATTATATACAACCAGCAAAGAATGGGAAGAAATACAAAAAGGATAAACACAAAAAGGATAAAAATATGCCTAGAATCGAATCGAAACCCGTTCAGAAGTCATTGTTCGAAGGTGTAACTAGGGTTGTAACTACAAATGCTGCTGTTGTTGATAAAAAGACTAGTAAAGATGATATTTCGCTTCCTATACAAACTATGAACGACTGGGTAATGTTGAACCAATATATGTTCTTCATGAAAAATGACGAACAGAAAAGGTCTAAAAAAAATTAACGTTTTCGTATTTTTTTTTATCAAATCTGCAAAATTTTTATCAAAATCAGGAAACCTATGTAAAATTCCTATATTTTTAGTATAGTTTGAGAAGGATGATACAGTTTATACATATATATTATATACTTATTATAGTAATTATTTCATCAAAATGTGGGGAAAATGCTGATAAACTATAGAAATTTACTATAATTTTAGTGTATTTTGATAATGATGATACCTTTTGTACGTGTATATATATAAGAGTAATTCATTCATTCATTCATCATCATGTTTAAGCTAACGACAGATCCAAGCATTCCTGAAAGCATTTTACCTACTCGCGGTTCTACTGAATCGGCGTCGATTGCGATAGAACGATCGGCTGTGGTGGTGTTAGATACGGGAATCAGAATTGTAGAACTACCAGAAAATACATATGTTAGAATAGCATCTAGATCGGGATTGGCTAGTAAACACAGTATCCAAGTTTTGGGTGGCGTGGTCGATCGAGATTATAAAGGAAATATTAAAGTCATTTTGATCAACCACGGTACGGAACCTTACGAAATTACACGAGGCGATAGAATTGCTCAGTTTATACTAGAGAAATACGACACTTCTGAATACGAAGTTGTAGAAAATGTAAAAAGAAGAAAACTTGAAGAAGAAGAAGAAGAAGATACGGATAGTAGAGGTTCGGGTGGGTTTGGATCGACTGGGAAATGATGATGATGAATGATATGATTATAAATGATGACACGTTGAATTTGTATATATTATATACGAGTTGAGCTTACACAGTATTTAACCATGTTGCGAGTAGTATGCACACCGTATTATGATGATGATGAATACATCGAAATCTACGCTTCTCAAAACGCTTACGATTTAACGAATTACGATCTGTTGTTACAAGGTTCGGAATTATCCGTAGATGTAGAACTAGGCTTCGCTTTTTTCAACAATCCAGAATTGAAAGATCATATACCTATGCACAATCTTGAAATTGTCGTAACGGATGATAAAACCAAAGAATGGATAAATACCATAAAAGAATATCTAGCTCAAGAGTTTATCGATAGTAGTGATGATGATGAATATTATGATAATTCGGTTATAGAATATAGTCCTTTAACACCTCCGGATTCTCCTCCAAATCATGGCGAGGAATAAGCAAAATTATCCTAAAAAATCGTATACTTGTAGATTTTGTCGCAAACATATTTCAGTTTCGTATCAAAGTTCTCTAAAACACGCTATGAGATGTATGCGGCAACTAAGAAGAAGAAAACGTACAAATTCTTCAAAAATGAATGAAAACACGCTATGAGATGTTCTAAACGTTTACGAACAAGAAGGAAACCTACAAACTGAATGAATGAATGAATGAATGCGTGTGTGGTTTTTATTAATTTTTTTTTAAAACTTTTACATTTTCATTTTTGAATTTACGGAATAAAATCTGTCTTTTGTGTTGTTGTAGGTTTTTGACTTAGACTTTGAGTCTAATGACAGAGACTTTGAGTCTAATGACAGAAACTTAAGAAAACGACAGCATGCATCATGAAAATTGTATGTGTTTCGTATATTCCGTAAACACAAATTTTTGTCTAATAAATTTTTAAATTAAAAAAAAAGAAATGAAAATGGCTAGAATCATTAAGTTAGTGGAGGAGGCAACTCATCATACAGCCCGGGTAATGGAAATAAGTCATTGATCACTTTTTTGGGTAGAGGAAATATTTGCTTGAATGCAGCATGGTTGGACACATCCAAGTTAACGAACTCATCCTTTTTTCCATGGTTCATTGACCGCATCCTCACTCCATGGGCCATTAGAATAAAGAAGCTCATCATCATCTGACGTATCGGTGAAAATCGAATATTCCAAAACAGGGGTCTATTCGGGAGGTTCCTCAAATACCAAAGAAGAAGAAGAGCAATCTTCTAAAAGAGGAGGAGGAGGAGGAGTTGACGGGCGCTCGAAAGCAGAGATGATGCGTTCTTCCTCTAAAACTGGTGGTGGTGGTGGTGGTGTTTTACAAGGCGACAATGCGCTCTCAATAAGCCGTGCTTTGCTATGTGGTGCGATAGGAGGCGGTAAAGATTTCGATTTGCGCGGTTTAGGTGATAGCGATGGTGGCAAAGATTTCGATTTGCGCGGTTTAGGTGATAGCGATGGTGGCAAAGATTTCGATTTGCGCGGTGTAGTAAAAGTTGGCGGCATTCGCGATGGCGAAGATTTCGGTTTAATAGGGGTAGGTTTGTACAAAGGAACGGCTTCGGTTCCGCGCGCAAGAGGATAGGGTTTATATTCATCAGGAAATTTAGATGGTAAGTGAATAAGTTTAGAAGACATGGTGATAATTTTCGTTGTTGTAATGATGATGAATGTATCAAAACTAGATATTTATAACATATGTTAACCACTTGATTACATAACTATTATTAATTCCGTAAACTGAGAAAAGAAACGTTGGAAATTAAAAAAAAAAATTATGTTACAACGCAGCGTTAATATAAGGTATCAAACTTACGAGTTTTATCCAGTCATTTTTAGACAGATTCAAACCTTTAGTAGATGGTGCATCATTGATAAACTGACGAATGTCGATCACGGTAGAATTTAAACACACGCTTATACGTCTATCACCGTACAGAGGAAACTGATACGGGCAGTTCGTATTGTTATATTCGTAAAAGGTTAAAGTAGACAAGATTTGATCGTTGTCGGTAGCAGACCCATTCAACAGTGATGATATCATTTGTCTGATGTCTTCGTTATCATTATTGTGATGATTTTCTACTACTCTAGGACAAAATATCAAAACGCCGATAGTTACGAGGAACAGTGATATAGTCAAAGTTAAGAAAAACACCAGTTCCATCCTTAGTTTCTTAAAATTTAAGTTTTTTTTTTGTCGTCGTTTGACGAAGAAATCATTTTATCTCGTTGTTCGAAAATCAGCATTTTGAAAGATTTTTAGAGAGAAATAGTGTCTGAAAAGGGTTTGGTTCCTTATATATATAGACCAATTATACATGACGAAACTATATTTTTCCTCTTTAAAATATTATTATTTCCGTAAACTCGAAATAACAATTGAGGAAATTTAAAAAAAAAATCATGAAACTAAAACAACTACTACTACTACTACTACTAATACTACTACTACTACTACTACTACTACTACTACTACTACTACTACTATTAATATTCGCAACATCAGTTATAAAGAGGGATAATGATGATGATATATACAGAAGAATGCAAATAATCAACTCTATGAGATGCATGACCGAAACTAGTATAAA
>JBCJKE010221965.1:8281-23817 GCA_039654525.1 Melibe bucephala
TCAAGTCATGACAATTATATTACACTCAAGTCATGACAATTATATTACACTCAAGTCATGACAATTATATTACACTCAAGTCATGACAATTATATTACACTCTAGTTGTGACATTATTAGTCATGTTGTCTCAACTGTATTACTGGCAAGTCATGTCAATAATATTATAGTCGAGTTGTTGCATTAATATTATGACAATCAACTTTTGTCAATGATACTTATGTGTAATCTTAATCTTTTGTCTTTTCTATTTCACAGGTTGTCAAATACTTTGATCCAGTCTTCCTCATAGGAATCATTGGGGATGGTGTGCAGTGAGGGAAGGATGATGCTATTAGAAATGATGCATTGAGAAAGATAATGCATTGGATGAATGTGTGTGGAGTTTGTGAATGAAAAAGTAATTTTTGGGTTCGTTTTATGAGATTACAGAACCAAATTTGTTGATAAAATAATTGATATTTTATTTCCATTTTCTAATTTTATCGTATTTTTTCTTTTCTATTCTATCTTTTTATTTTCCATTATTTTACAGTGATTTTAAGCATTTCCTCTTCCCTGGGAAAGGAAATGCAATTGTTACATTGGATTGAGTGTACATATGAATATAATTTGATTGACACCAGACATATTATTTATAACAGGGGGATGGAATACACTGTGAGTATGGATAAGAACATTTTTATAAACACTATCTACATCTGTATCATTTCATTTGCTTTCATACCATGAACATGTGTTATGTGGTAGGTTCATTTTTGTTATTGTTTAATGTTGATGTAAATCTGGAATCAACCGAATTTCTCTTAAATCAAGGTGAACCAAAGGTCCTGATTTTTTTTTCTCTATATTCTTTATCAATGTTTAAAGTTTTTTAATTGACGCAAAAAATATAGTTACTCCTTTACTTCAAAGCTGTATGTAAGACTGGCAGTCATGGTCCCTGCTCAAACTATTGAATTTCTTTTTTTTTTTTTTTTTACCAACAATCTTTCCCATGAACTGGCCCATAATAACTGTTTCTTATTCAGTCTTCAGGACCTTTGCTATGTTTTACTGTCACATGTGTAATATCCCCCTTTCCCTCCCCTCTCGCTCCCTCTGTGTTTGTGTGTGTGTGTGTGTGCGTGTGTGTGTGTAAAGCAATGGAAGTCAATCCTGTGTTTAAGTCAAATTCAGTGTAATAGTCATAACTTTATTAATTGTGTACATAATTCTTGTACCACCAAATGAACACATGTTCATTGGTTTTTTGTTGTTTTTTTTTTTTTTTTGTTCAAATTTCTCATAAATCACACACTGTTCCCAAATTAACCAAATATGAAACAGGTTTAGGAATGTCCATCAAACAGATATTCTTGAAATCATTTTATTTTTAATATAGTACTTGGGTACATGGATGGTGAATTAAATGTTTCTTTCATCTGCTTATTTTTTTCTTAAAGGTATTAAAGTAAGGATGAATATGTACATTCCCCAAATTTCAATGTGTAGTAACTGTGTCTTGAAGTTGCAGTGAAAATACTACCATACTCACTTTTATTTAAAATGGAATGAACATGCTTCAAAATAAATCATTTGGATAACTTTTATTAAGCACATAGTTTTGTTTTGGTTTTTGTTTTTTGTTATGCTCTAAGAATATAGCTTTGGAACATTTATGTCATACTGTTTTTAAATTTGTTTTCCTTGTGCAAAATCCATTGCATTCACCCTGCATCCCACATGAATTATTTTACTATTATTCAAATAGTTTTCAACATCAGTATACAGTTGAATTTATTTAGATAATTTGTTGCAAATTATCAGAATTGTGCAATTCTGTTGTGATTTTGAAAATGATAATCAGAAAAGCATACAAGGGCATTGTGTCAACGATGAAAATTCAGCATATATTTACAGATATAATCTTTGTAAAATCATCTATTGAAGATTTGATAAACAGTACAGGCAGCATGAAAGAGCTGCTGGTCTTCTATGAGTAAAGGTCTGTCTTATCGTAAGATGCAGCTGTTGCATAACAAGATTCATTCGTGACATTTCAATTGGAAGCTACCATTCTAGACTGCCATGTAGCCAAATCCAGTTTTTGTCTGATGACGCAACACCCAAGGCAGTGAATACTACCTCCATCATATATGTTGGTGTGCTAGCAACTTGTACCTCAAGCAGATTAATAGGTGTAAAAGTCTATCGGCAGCAGCATGTCAATTCTACAGGTGATGACAGCTGAAGAGTGCATATATATACAATCAATCAATCAATCAAACACCAGATGATTACAATCATGAGGTAGATGGCCATGTTTAAAGTTTTTTTTTCACAGAGATGTACAAGACTAAACATAACATTTTCTTCCAATGCTAATTCAAGAGTTTTATCAGGCTGTCTGAATATCCTGTAGATTCAGACTGGCTTTCAGATTGATATTCTTACACTGAAAGAGTGAGTCATAGCATCTTTGTCTTCTCTTCCCCTTCCAGCTCCTTCTATGTCTCCTCCCCTCCCTCTTTTTGTGTTTGATTTGTGTTTTAATATATTTGCCAAAGTGAACAAGTTGTGATAGTGATTTTGTATGCTGATTTGTCACAGCACATATTACTGTATTTATAAGTAATTACCTATTTTAAAAGATTTGAGAAGCATTCACTAAAGGAAAATGTTTTATATTAATAACCTCTTTCAAACAATGCACCGACTAATGTCCTGTCAGTCACAAGCATTGTCTTCAATTTTCATTCTCTGCCTGAAATCTAAACAGAAAATAGTAATTATGTAATATTTGCTTCTTATTTCATCCCCATAAGGTCTACAACTACTTCACATAGGAATTAACCATTGAAATATCAATGACTTTATTGTGTTGTGATTTTATTTCCTGATATAATTAAATCACTTCTGATGGAAGTTTGAACAAGTTGATATCTTTGTGTTTGTAATTGTCAGGCTATTTGTATTTGCGCTTTGTGCTTTCAAGTGTGATTCGTTTTATATCATCATTCAGCTATTATTCCATATAATACTGGTGATTATCTATCATACGGTAGCATTTGATGATTTTGATGGGGTAGTGTTGGATGATTATTCAAGAGTAGTGTCTCGTGATTATCTGGGAACAGTTTTTGATCATTGTCCAGGCGCAGTTTTTGATGGTTGTCCATGGTTAGTGCTTGATGACTGTCCAGGTGTGGTTTTTGATGATTGTCCAGGTGTAGTATTTGATGATTGTCCATGTGTAGTTTTTGATGATTGTCTAGGTGTAGCTTTTGATGATTGTCCTGGGATAGTTTTTGATGTAGTGTTGGGTGATTGTTCATGGTTTGTTTTTGGTGATTGTTTGGGTGTAGTTTTTGATAATAATCCAGGTGCAGTTTTTGATGAATGTCCAGGGGTAGTTTTTGATGAATATCCAGGGGTAGTTTTTGATGATTGTTCATGAGTGATGTTGGATGATTGTCCAGGGTGAGTTTTTGATAAATGTCCTGAAGTAGGGGTTGTGTTGGATGATTGTCCCGAGGTGCGGGTAGTGTTGGATGGTTGTCCAGAGATGGGGGTAGTGTTGGATGATTGTCCAGAGATGGGGATAGTGTTGGATGATTGTCCAGAGATGCGGGTAGTGTTGGATGATTGTCCAGAGATGGGGGTGGTGTTGGATGATTGTCCAGAGGTGGGGGTAGTGTTTGATGATTGTCCAGGTGTAGTGTTGGATGATTGTCCAGAGGTGGGGTAGTGTTGGATAATTGTCCAGGGGTGGGGGTAGTGTTTGATGATTATCTAGGTGTAGTGTTGGATGATTGTCCAGAGGTGGCGTAGTGTTGGATAATTGTCCAGGGGTGGGGGTAGTGTTTGATGATTGTCCAGGTGTAGTGTTGGATGATTGTCCAGAGGTGGGGTAGTGTTTGATGATTGTCCAGGTGTAGTGTTGGATGATTGTCCAGGTATAGTGTTAATGATTGTCCAGGTATAGTGTTGATGATCGTCCAGGTATAGTGTTGGATGATTGTCCAGGTGTAGTGTTGGATGATTGTCCAGGGGTGGGGTAGTGTTTGATGATTGTCCAGGTGTAGTGTTTGATGATTGTCCAGGCGTAGTGTTGGATGATTGTCCAGAGGTGGGTTAGTGTTTGATGATTGGCCAGGTGTAGTGTTGGATGATTGTCCAGAGGTGGGGTAGTGTTTGATGATTGTCCACGTGTAGTGTTGGATGATTGTCCAGGTGTAGTGTTGGATGATTGTCCAGAGGTGGGTGTAGTGTTAGATGGTTGTCCAAGTGTAGTGTTGGATGATTGTCCAGGTGTAGTGTTTAATGATTGTCCAGAGGTGGGTGTAGTGTTAGATGATTGTCCAGATATAGTGTTGGATGATTGTCCAGAGGTGAGTGTAGTGTTTGATGATTGTCTAGAGATGGGGTAGTGTTTGATGATTGTCCAGATGTAGTGTTGGATGATTGTCCATAGATGGGTGTAGTGTTTGATGATTGTCCAGGTATAGTGTTTAATGATTGTCCAGGTATAGTGTTAGATGATTGTCCAGGTATAGTGTTTGATGATTGTCCAGAGGTGGGGTAGTGTTTGATGATTGCCCAGGTTTAGTGTTGGATGATTGTCCAGAGGTGGGGTAGTGTTTGATGATTGTCCAAGTTTAGTGTTGGATGATTGTCCAGAGGTGGGTGTAGTGTTAGACGGTTGTCCAAATGTAGTGTTTGATGATTGTCCAGGTAAAGTGTTTGATGATTGTCTAGAGGTGGGGGTATTGTTTGATGATTGTTCATGGGGCAGCTTGTGATGATTATCTTGGTGTGGTATTGAATGGTTTTCTGGCTTTTCAGGGATGCACTGCATAGTCAATCGCATCTATGTGGGTTGCTTTATCAGCTTTTTCTTCTTATATGCTCCTTTTGGGGCCTTTTTTCTTCTTCTTTCAAATATTTAATCATAATAATTGGTCTTTGCTCCATGGAATAATTAACATAAAGGCTAATTGTTTGCAAATTTGATCCTGTGAGAAGATTCTGTGTTCAGATTCACCATTATTGCTTCTTCAGTCTACGCTAACTTTTCGTATGATATAATTTTTGGCCATGTCAACAAATTATTACATTTTTTTGTTATTCTTGGGGAGGGGTAGGGGAGGGGGGGGGGGGGGGTGACGACACACTGCAAAGTTCAAAAGGACATTGAGCTCTTCTTCAGTAAGATGTCTAATGTCTTATGTTTTCCTACATAACATTTAACTTGATTGAGTGGAGACTTTTATTCCACCATTGCTTGATTAACTGGGAATGTTTTTCTTTTTCAGAGTTAATTTTTTTTTAATCCAGACCCAAAATAGTTTAACCCGAAATGTATTTATATTCAGAAAAGAAGGAAATTTTAATAATGAATTATGCGCAACTTTCGGTTAGTCTTTTTGTGTTCGAAGTGTTTATGTCTTGTTCTCTATAGACAAATATTTCAGTCATGCATACTTACATTCTTCTTACATTTTTTCGAGTAAACTTTTCCAGTGCATTTAGCTAGAGGATTGCCGTTATATCTATGTCCACTGGGCATTTGGTTTTCATTTAGTTTTTGTTTTTATGGGGATGGGTGGGGTTTGGAAGGAGCATGCATTGTCTTTTGGTTTTTAAGTTTGGTTTTGTTCTATTTCTTGAAATTCTTTTCCATTCTTAATCAATCAATATTGTAATCTTATCACCTAAGGATAACTGCTTCAATCAATTTTATGCCATCAACATGATGTTGATTGAAAACATCTATCCATCTATTGTTTTTGTTTATAAATACTTTTGTGTCGTTGTCATTAGTATCACATGTGCATTTAATATAGAGAATGGTTGAAAGTCTCATAAAAGTAAATATGATTTAAAATACAACTTTTCTTCATCTTCTTTATGGATCCAGCAGCCTTAAGGTCATGCAATGCTATTTGCAGGTCTACAATATTTGCAGTCCTGTTCCATTTTAGGTGGGAAGAGAGAAGGCAGACTGTTCAGTCATTTAATTTGGTGCGCTCCAGGATTTAGTGTCTCATAACATGTATTTTGAAATGGATAATTACATTAAGGGCACACTAGGGCCTGTTGGGGTTTTCTTCTTTTAATCTGGTGGTTTAGTTGTATATATATATTCTGTGAGTGGCTTCTAAAAATGGTGACTTTGTCTTATTCTGTTAACATATTTATTTGAATTTCATCTCTCATAGTGTGGCCAGGTGTTGATAAATGGCACAGCTAGTTTGATCTGAAGCCTGTGTGTGCATCCAATCCTCTTTACTGTTGATCTTGATTGTTTGTTTTGTTGTTTGTTGATTGTTCTATTCAAATCCCAATATTGGCAAGTTGATCCACTTTGTCATTGCTGTTTGTGTCCAGGGGTCCACTACTGTATTACATGGGATGCAAAACAGTGAGAAATATTTTTCTTAATTTCCATTCTCGAAAGTGTTTCATGTGGCATATTTTTGGACATTTAATTGGTCAATATAGATTGTGTGACCATTGCGTTGCAAGAAAGAATACAGTACGAAAAGCTATTGCAAGAAATTTCTGAGTTAAGTGTTGGTCTCTTGCTCCATCAACAGTATGACTTTTAAAAGAACGACCAACTTTCTCCCTGCAAAAAAGAAAAACATAAAATAAACAGTCCTCCCCCCAAAAAACCCCAAAATAATGAAGATATTAGTACAAAACAGAGAAAATTCACTGTATTTCAGATTTTATTAAACATTTTTTTTATCGTCTTACTACTTTGTTTAAGCACACAATGTTTTATATATATTCATTGTAAATTTCACTTTTTTCTCTGATGTTTTTTCTTTTTAAAATTTTTTTTTTAAAGAGAGGCCGTAAGGAGAGTTTCCCTCTCTCCGTCTTATATACACCTGCTGAATAGCTTTTGTCAGACAAGACAGCATTATAGCTTTTGAAGCTGTTCACTTTTTTGCAACATGATCAATATCCAATGGATTTTTTTTCTTAACTGTTATTTTATTCAAACATTGCTTATGTCCGTTAAATTGTTATTGGTGTGGTTTATCATCTTCAGTCAATTTACACATTTTTTGAAGCTGCAGTGGATACATGATTCAAGATATTTATAATTTATAATAATAAATAGATATGGACATAATGAACAGGATTTAGTCGCTATAAGGGCATAGGCTGGTTTAAAGTCAAGATAAGTGAAAAAAAGTCTTTACTAACAAACAAATAGAACATGAGTCAAGTTGGATTTTGTTGATATTTGTGAGTGTAGGCTTTTCTTAGGTTTTTAAAAATTTGTTTTGTTTTGTTTTGTTTTGTTTTTTGTTTTTTGTTTTTTTTTGGGGGGGGGGGGGGGTTCAATTTTCTCGGTTGTTTTTTATGTCTTCTCTTTGTCCTTGAGTGTTAGTTTTCCTTCGTATTTGCCGCCTAAGTTGAGCCCTTGCGATGCTTCATCTACCCTTTATCTACGGTCTTATAGTCATTAAGTTGTTCAATGTAATTAATTTAGTCTTTATGACACTTGGCCATCAACACGTATTATATAAATTGAAAATTGAGAGGGTTGGGTGGCTGTTGATCAAATGATTCCTGTTTTAATTAGTCATGAAGTTTTTTGTTGGGATGCCATCAGCTGAAAGTGTTTGGTAGTGGGGAGGAGAATGAAAATTAATGCTTCGTTTAAGAAGAAAACCTCTCATAAAGTGTTTTTAACGGAAAGAAATCTGTTTATGCAGTTGTTTATAATACCCTTCATTGTTACTTGACATTGGATATGACAGTAAAAGTAGTAATTTCTTGTTAAATTAATTTTTCTGCTTGCACTGGGTATCTTTTATTCAACTACATATTGTTGGTGTTGAGGCTTACTCTATTCAATTTGTAATGTTATATGTGTGCTGTCTAAAAATGCAAAGGGTACTGTACAGATTTAGATTTTTCTGCTGTTGTTTGAACTTCATGACTAGTTAAAACAGGAATCGTCTGATTGTTTGAAGGATTGCAAACTTTGCATGCAAAGCTCGTTTATTTGAGTGTTGCAGTTGGTGCCATCATCTATGGGTTCAAGCCTCAGTGAATCCATATTCTTTCCAATTTCAGTCCTGATGGTCTCATCTATCCTGGTATACTTGTGCCTAAGTTAATCTTGATGGTCTTTTCTACACTATATAGTTATGTCCAAGTTCGTTCTTGGTATTCTCATCCATCCTGGTATATCATGGTTGATAGGTATTAGTAAAAACTTTTGACAGAGATAATTACCATGTCTAGATAAGAATGTCATTAAACAAGTGATGTGGATAACAGATTGCTGCTTTCCTTTTTGAATACATGTTATCATAGTCACACACATATAAATCTGGCATTTGCAGGCTTTTTTTGTTTTTGTTTGTCTGTTTTGTGTGGGTTTTTTTCTTCTTTTGATCAATTGAATTCATTTTCTAAGATGCATCAATCTTTGTTTGAATATTGGTTAATTATCCATATGTTTGCCTTAAAAATTTTCCTTTTCATTTCTTGATTTCATTTCTTGATATCCATAGTTGATTATTTGTTATTTCTGTGGGGAAAGACAATTACAATATTTATAATGTGTAAAGATATCTGCAATAAACTTATTCGTTGTCCATGAAATTGATCCTCACCTGCGTTTATCCAGTTTCTCATGTATGATTAGTATTTGTGTTTTCTGACATTGATGGAATTCTAGTCTCTAACTTCAACTGCTTAATTAAGGCAATCCAATCTTGCTTTGCAATTATCATCTTCATTTTGACGTCTCTATTGACTCATCAGTCAGTCAATACTATAATGCATCAATTCTTGCGATATAACCAAGATTTTCCCATCGCTAACGTGCTCTAAAGATCAAACATTTGATTGGATCATTACTCTGAAAGACAAACCCCCTTGTTGCAGCCACAAAGTCTGAGAGAAAGATTCATACCAAATGCATGTAGGCCTAAAGTTATGCTACACATTATAGAATTTGGGAACTTGAGAAAATTGAACTTAAAACAATTAACAAATTGTTAAAAGGACCAACTTTAATTATGGCCACCCCAAAGGACTGTTGATTAACATGTACCACTTATTCCTGAAAATTTTCAAAATGAAAGATTTCACCCTGGTACAACACAGATGATGTACTGACTAAAAGAGAATAGGCCTACAGGAAAGTGGAATGACCTTTAGGTAAAAATCAGCTGTTGAAATGGATAAGCAAGATTATCTCACTAGAAGATTGAAATAGAAATGTATACTGAAACAAGCTTAAACTTAAAGACATTCTTATTAAAATGGAAAACTTTTATGTGATGGACAATTCAAGGTTTACAGAATTGTTCATCAAATGTTTGCATACAAACACACAACATTATTATTTCTTATTTTAAGTCTCCCAATTAAATGAAGTCAGAATCTCAGGTTTGGGCTTCAAAACTCATTTTTATGTTTATTTTGATAAATCTGACAAAAAGGTATTGGCCTAGAACACTAAACTGGTCTCAAAATACATTCTAGTTAAAATACATTCAACAGTCAATCATAGAAAGGAAAAAAGGGAGGTGCGACTGTACAAAAATCAATGGAGAACTGTGAAAATAAGGAAAATATTTCAGTCTTCAATTAAAACTCAATCCTTGTTTCCTTCTCCTTCAAAGTTATTTCACAGATGTTTTTTGTATAACTTCAGATGGTATTTTGGGCATTGTCATTGAAAGATGTTAATGTACTCAATATAATTATAATAATTGTCATGTTATTGATAAGAGAATGGAAACATGGATGAGGCTCATTTGACCCCAATATTCCTATTTCAAGTTCGTCTCATGAAGTGTAAAGTTAACAAAAATGACTAAATAACAGAGTGTATTCAGCCTATATATTAATAAATGACTGAATAAAATGTTTAAGTTTAAGGCAAGCTTAGGAAATGTGTCAGGGATGTGATTTGGTATGGACGAAAAAGGTGAATAAGACTTAAATCATAAAAAGGTAGAAAAGACATAAATCATCATTCTTCTTAGTCAAAATCACAGTCAACACAGGTTGGGATAGAGAAGGGTCTGACAAAGAGATTGGACTCAAAACGTGGACGAAAAGATTCCAATTCAAAATCAGTAATATCTCCTAAAAACAAATACACATAGAAATAAACAAATAAAAACATAAGGATGGAAGGGGAAATCAACCATCTCATGGTATGGAGGTTACCAAAGGAAATGATGTCATCACAATTAGAGGAAGCATATGTTTGCACACAGATCACATATATTAGATTAAAAGATTTAAGAATAGCGCCAAGTTCTATTAAATAAATATATAGGAACGTCATTATTAATGCACAATCCCTGTGTTTAATGTGAGAAGTCTCTACTCATTCTTTTTTTATCTCATGGTTATCAGTGATTCATTTAAATGTAATGTGAATGGTTGATTCTAATGCTAACATTAAAGAAAGATTTCTCAATTTAAACTTTCTTTTCCACTTCTTTTTGATGAGAAAGCTTCATCCTGTTGGTGAAAAAGTCAGATGACAGACAGCAGAAAGTAGATGAACAGGATGTAAGAAATGTTGCAAATAACAAAACCATTGTAAGCAGAAATGGACAGTCATTGAATCATTTGAATTTAGATTTTAGAGGCTTGTCTGCTATCAGCATGATATACAAGTTTATACATCGAGGAAAGGATTAAAAAGAATTTGAAACATCAAAACACCCTCACAAAATAGGTCCACCATAATTTTAAAATGTTAGAAATTCATCTTTTTTTTGTCCTATCTGACTCACTCACAAACAAAAGATGAAACCAGTTTTGCACTAAAATCTAAGGATCATGGACATGATGTGATATAACAACATCTGGCATTACTACCAGACAGTAGCCACTGTAATTTGGATATGTCAAAACACTACAGCTTGGAAATGACATCGCTTTTCATCAATTTCAAACATGCCGGTACACCTTTCGGCCATCATTAGAAGTGTTTAAAGTGTTATGCTTATGTTAATCATATTGTGGAATGAGCATTTCCCACGTGTAGCAAACTAGAAACATGTCAGGCAAAAAAATACTTGTTTCTATTCTTGCAATGAGCATAAAACATCAGCAAGTTTTTCTTTTTTTTCTATGGATAATCTACCATCAAAGGCCATTTCACGAAAGATGAACTTCAGCTCTTGTTTTCTAGAAGAGGGTTGATAAGGAGTGGCCCTGCCATTGAAAAAAATGCCTATGGATCTATTTGTTTCTACCTATAAATATTATTGTATATCAAGTTTAACTTTCAGCTGCAACTTCCGTATCAGCGGCAGGGGCATCATCCTCACCCTCCTGTTTGTCTTTGGGTTTCAATTCGTCCCGCCAATGCATGCTTTTATCAGGCTGTAGGGAACAAGAGGAAAAAACAATACATTATCAAATAGCAAATTCACTTGATTCCGCTCTTGTTTTTTTTTTAACTGATAAGAATGACAAGAAAAGCAAAAATCATAATTTGATTTGAAAGCACTAGTTGGAAAGTCAAGCAGAAAAACAATTATCATAAAACTGTCAAACTAAACTGAAACAAAAAGACAACAAATTTTAGAACAACATGCAATATTATTTCAACTTGATTGGGTACAGAGCAAATAGCTGAAAAGAATTTCTCTTAAGCATTGTACAGTGTGTCGCAAAAAAAAAAAAAAATGAATTAAAAAAAGAAGGTAGCCCGAAGAAAATGCTTTACCCAGTTACTTCAAGACCACAGCGCCAAATCAATTTAAACTTTGTACCATCCATTTTCAATTTATGTCTATATATTTTGCAAAATATGAAAACTGCATTTTAAAATAGCATGATGTTTCAGGGGAATTTAAGCATGTTTACTGAATTCCGAACTCTTCGGAGGGCTTAAAAAGGCAGATAAAAATATCAAACATTACTATGGCCATTTCACTGCATTCTGTAACAGTCACACAGCCACTGATTTATCCTAATTAACACTTGTTTTAAGATAGCCCCAGAGAGAAAAGTTCAGGGGATTCAATTCCAGCGAATGGGCAGACAATTCAATGTTGAGTTGTTGGCTGACCACACACATTCACACTTTGTTAGCTGTATGAGAAGTTGCACCATCTGCATGAATCAGCCTGGTTACAGAAATGTTCCTTCTTTGAAGAGCACCAAAATAATCGGTTTAGAACCTTGAATGTAGAGCTTACTTGAGATAATAATTTTTTTTTTCTTCTGTATCAATTTTCTTTAGCAGTGTAGGAAGTGAGTTACATGGTTTTAAAAAAGGATAAAAAAGAGAAAATAAAAATCATGAAGTATTCAATTGTGAAAGCTAAAATTTTGCCTGGTATTTAGACATAAACTTGACATGGCCCTCACTGTTGTTGGCATTCACTGGCTCGTTTATAGATTATAGACAATTAACCTCCTTTTCCCATTTCTTTTTTTTTTTTTTTTTTTTTTTTTTTTTTTTTTTTTTTTTGGCGACACTAGGTAAGTAACGCTGTACTTAAAATGAAGCAAAATAAATATATTATAATTGCACAAATATTAACATCAAGCTTCATGTTTTTCTCCAAATAATTTAAACTAGTTTTCAAATTTACACAAAGATTTGCTTGGATTCCTAAACATTTTCATCTGTGTTACTCTAAATTACCCAAATCAGCACAAGAACAAGACTACGGTAAGAGTGAGTAATAAAGAAAATGGAAAACAAAAGGAAGTTGTTATCTCTTCAAAGAGGAAAGGTGGCTTGAATACATAGACTACATGGTCAACCATATGATTCATATTGTCATTATGACTAGACATCAATGCATGTATTTCTTTATGTATCACATTCAAAATTCACCAGAAACAAGATGAAAGCAAAAGTAATGATGCACCTTTGTTATAAAAAGAATAGTAAGAAATATTCAAAAGACTGTTATCTTGAAGAAGAATAGATTGAAGAGAAGATAAATATTGTCCCTGAATTTATTCATGATGATGTGTGGGTGGGTGGGTGGGGTTGAGGGGGTGGATGTTTGGGTTTCTTTGTTTGTTTGATTTTGTTGTTGTTGTTGGTGGTGGTTTTTGTTCTTGCTGTTTTATTGTCTGTATTTTCCTTTCCTTTTTATAAAGCGACGGGATCTGCTTTGTTTTTATTTTGAATTTTTTTTAAAAAGTTCACACAGTATCAAATGACAAATTAGAAAGGATAGGATAAACAGCAGCATTGGATCAGTTGTGAAGAGGATTATAATCAACATGAAACAACATACATTTCAATGATTTAGATGGGAATAATCAGTTCAGAATACTTGATATGAAATTTAGACAGAGAGACAAGATAACAATGAGGTTTATAGGGGGGGTTATGGTAATTTTCTTTGAATCATAATATGCTTCAAAGAGAACTATTAAATTTCAATCAACTGTATTTCTGTGATGAAAAATGAAGGTAAAATAAGGGCAGAAAGTTGTTTTCATTGGCAGCAACATTTTAATTCTAATTCTTATTCTAAATTTGTTGGTACATCATTTTTCCATGTACATGTCAATTTCAAACATGCCTTTTACTTTTCATTCACATCCTTCTTTGAAAAAGCAATGGCAAAACGACAGTTGAAACAAGGCTACCATTGCAAATTAGTATTTGCTTGGTTGAATAATCATTGTGGGTTTTTTGTAGTTTGTCAATGGAAGTAAATTTAGTCATGCACTGCCACAAGGGTTAAGCAGAGGTGAGATATCTAGGAAGTATGTAAGTAAACTATGGAAGCAACAAGTAAGAATGAAAGATTAGTTCCTGGACGACCATTTAGAGCAAGGCGTTGGATGAGTTTCGGTTGACTGGATGACAAGGCAAAGATTGGATTGGCACCTACTACTTTTGTTATATTCTCCATGTTGCAAAGACAAAGAAGATCCTCAGTGATGGTGATGCTGAAAATATGGCCATGAGCCTCATTAATGACGTGTTTGAAAATTAAGCTAGAATTTCATGTTTATAAACAAGAAACAATGAAAGTTAAGAGTAGGAACCATAACAGATCTGGCTCTAACAGAAAGGTGTACAGGCTGACCATCTTGTCACTTAGGGTGATGAAAGACACCCCTAACCCAACACACACAAACGCACACACACAAAAACACACACATCCATACATATACAAGCCAACAAACAGGCTACCGACTAAAATGGAGTTGAATGAAGGATGAAATCCTTCCCCATGAAACTCATCATAAATGAGATTTCTGATCCGTGATTGACTTGTGAAAAAAAGTTGAAAATAAAGTGAGAAATGTTTTTTTTATCAACTGGGATTTTACATTTTCAAAATTATCACTTCATCGAGACATCAACTTAGAGAGTGGAGTTCAATGTAAACAATTCCTTCATTTGAATGGAGTAATTGATTTGAGGAGAAGACAACAACAACTCTAGCTAGGTCTGTTAAAAAAAGTTGCCCACTTTTCCTCTTCCATGCTGACAAAAGCATGCAATGATGCAGTGCCAAGACAATGGTATCTGGCATGGTTTCAGTTGCATTACCTATATTTAAGAATTCATTATCTAACACTAACAGTGCCAAATATGAGAGTAAATTTGAATGAGGTGGTCATATGTCAAATTCATAACTCAGCAATAAGTAAGATCGAGTTTGTGAACTCAATAGTAAAAATATAAACCGAATGTAGAAGGAGGATCAACTACAAAAAAACAAAAAAACAAACAAAAACAAACTAACAACAACAACAACAACAACAAAAACCCAACCAAAAAAAAACAACTAAATATTGGCAAACAAGGAAATAAAGCAACAATAAACAAGAGTAAAACGTGTGCAAAAAGAGTGCATTGAATGAATAATAATTATGTAAGTTTTTTCATGAACTGAAACCAAATAGCAACAACTGAAATAGTGAAATACGGCCATAACTTAAAGCAAAAACAAAGCTATTGAAAAAAGATAAATATAAACATACAAATTAAGGTTAAAGATCAACCACAAGAACTACATTAGCTGTAATCTAGAGGAACTGTGACAATAGAGAGAGCACTCCAACTCCAACTACATGTACATGGATTCTATGAGCATGATTCAAGTAAGTGATTCAATTGGCTGGATGTTGGTTCACGACATAAATTTTGCTGATAACAGGTTGGGGCTTTACTACATATATGTATACTCATAGCAATGTTGCTTTATTATATACACTAACAGCTACAGTGGATGAATAATAAACAATGTTTTACCGCATTTTGCTTCTTCAGCTTACACATGGAAAAAATGCATGGATAAGAATTGTTATAGGCAAAGAGGTTTCAGATTGCAAACAAAAAAAAAACCTAACAACGAAAAACCCCAACCAAAAAAAAAACCCATTTGAAACAAAACAAAACAAATCCAATTACTGTCTCCCCTCCCCCACTTCCAAAAAAAAAAAAAAACCAACAACAAAAAGCCCAACAAAAACAAACACCCCCACCCCCACACCCTCCCTAAAAAAAAAAACAAACAAACAACAAAACAGAAGAAATGAAAGCAAAACAAGACATAACT
>JBCJKE010221966.1:0-16800 GCA_039654525.1 Melibe bucephala
AAACCTTAAAGTAGCCACATGTACATTTTTGTTTATAATGATACATTTTGTTTCAAGATATTTAATCTATAAAACTTACAACTGGGCCTGACACAAAAAAATTGATGATTTTCCCCTACTTTTTAAGACATAGTCGTAAGTCAAAATAAAACTAAAAAAGCTTTGCTATTAATTTTATTCTCATTATATATATAAGCATTAAGCTTTCATATGCTACCTTTTTATTTAGAATGGTGCTAAGATAAGAGTAAAACAGCTCGTTAAAAAACATAATGTTCAGACCAGCTGACCTTTTGAGAATGAGTCATATACAGAATTGCCTACATCCGAGATTTTTTTCTGATTCATCCTGCTAAAAAGCATATGATCCCAAGTTTCAACGTTGGCGTTAAAAATCTTGGAAAAACAGTGCCTGATTATAATGGCCTTAGTCAGGCTGGTAATATAACACTTATATGAGCAATAGATCTGAGTTTGCTTAGTGAGGGAAGCAGAAGTGTCACTCAGATCTCTTACTTTTATTACAACTTACCAGAGCCCTCTTTTAGGCCCATGCTTACAATAAACAAGATTGTTTTGTATGACCTTGACTGTTGAGGCTAGGCTTGTATCTAGATCTAATTTCAGTTTCGATGAAGTCATCAAAATCAAAGTGAATGAAAATGATTGACATATACCTAATTATTTACTTGAAGTCAAAGTTTTAGTGCAAACACTTAGTATTGGATATGTAAATAGTATAATATATGTGTGTTTGTGTGTGTAAGTCTGTTTTATATTATATTTTATTCTTATAAGGTAATTTAAGTCGTAGCTTTTACCACAGAGGATGAGAATCAGTGTTTTGTTTTGTGCACCATGGAATATTCTGAATCTTGCTTAAAGGATTGTTGGAAACAAACTCAGTACTAGAGTTCTCAAAGTAAGCCAAGCCCCTCTTTTGAAGTTTCATGATCTCACTGAAGTTCATTAGTATTTGCAAAGTTTATCCCTAATTTTTGGTTCAAATTTCTTATATTCAGTTTTATGATTCTGTATTTTTATTTGTCGGGATAGGCAGCTCTGTATGTATATATATGATTTGAAACTGTGTCATTAGTAGATATGAAACAGTTATTTTATGTATTAAGTGACTCTAAGAGTAGGATTTTCCTATAGAATTGTGTGAAAATTAATGGGAAATTGTAATTGTGTTGTTTATTTGATTATTTTTGCGTCAGATTGATAATGATGAGCCTTTGTTATGGTTTTGGGCAACTTGGGAGTGTGCTCAGTTTGCTGTTATGTCCCGGCTTAGAACTCCTCTCGGCAAGGCTCCAGAGACATTTGTGGCTATCGAGACAGTGATCAAAAGTTTTGCTGCAGAGGCTCAGACATTTGATAATTCAGAGGATGAGTCCAATGGAAGAGAAACAGGCAAAGGTGTTGTAATTGCTTCTAGAAGAATTTTTATATTGATTCATGTTTTCAGTTTACAATTGTCAGTTTTATCCAAGCAACTTTACTGCTACTGCTTAGAAACATAGATATTTTGATAAAGGAATACACCTTCTTTCATATCTTTAATAACTTTTATTTTAAGAAAATTGGCTTCAAAATTTGTAATTGATTTAAAGGCAGATAAAGCAAATTAGGAAAGTCTTCTCTTAGTCTAACAACTCAAGTCAATCTTTTATTACTATTCAGTATCTTCATAACAGGATACAAATTCGTATTTTAATTTCAGCTGAAAAACCTGGAGAGTTCACTTCACTAAATCGTGTTCGTCTTTTACTGACTTTTATGGAACACTTAGACAAGTTGTTGTACAATGCATATGAGGGCTGCTCAGTCGCCATGCCAGCAGCGCACAAGGTGACTTAAAAGCATTTATTTTTTCTTTCTTTTTTATACGTGTTGAAATTAAGCCAATCTAAGTTGAACTTCAAGTTACACTTTATTGAGGGAATTGTTAACTTGACTGGTGGATTTGTTTTTTTTTTAAAGATAATTTTAACAAGATTTTGTTTTGTTTTTGGGTTGTTTTTTGTTTTGTTTTTGTTTTTGTTTTTTGTTTTGTTTGTTGTTTTTTTTAAGATGTTAATTTTTACGTTCCCATGAGCCCAATTTTAATCTTTTGATTCTTGATGCTTTTAGATTGTCAAAACATTCTTCCGCACAAATCGCAACACTTGTCAGGAGTGGTTATCTCGAATTCGCATGCCTCTTCTTGCCATTGCAACTCACTGTGGCAAACCTGCCCTTGCTGTTAGACAAGCCTTTGAACTGCTGAGAGATTTGGATGAAGCCGGAAATACTGAAGTATTATTTATTTCTTTATTCCCTCCTTCCCCCTACTTTTGATTTGTGATATAATCAAAAAAGAATTTTTAATGCACAGATTTTTATATCTCATTTTTTCTTGTTAATACAAAATATATCTGTCATTTTGTCTGTAAATGAAGTGATGTACTGAATTGTTTTTTCTATGTAATAATTTTGCATTGTGTCGTGTGTGTAATATTCTATCGCTCCGAAAATATTATTAAAAAATTTTGCTTTAGCATTTAAAATTAAAACCAACACCGTTGATTGTTTTTTGGCTTACTTAATCATTTATTTAATTTCTCAATTGGCCTCAGTCATATGTGAGCAATCTTCCTATGTAAGAAAAAAAAAAAGAGTTATGGTGCTCTTTATCCTGCTTGAGTTATTTAGAGGACAGATGCTTGTTCACATTTTTCTGTTGTTGATATATTGATAAATGATATAATATCACAATGCATTTACTATATATTTGATGAATGTTGCCTTTGCATTTAAAATGATATATTCTTTTCTTGTGAACTTATTATGTCATAGGGACCTGTCTTTGATCAAGCCATTGTATACTTAATAAAAGTTCTGTGCCAACTGAATTCACCTGAGAGTATCATCGGTGTGTATCACTGGTGCAAAGAGATAACTGGCAAGTCTATGGATTGGATTTTGACGGTTGCTGAAATGGCATATCAAAGGTGATATGACCGTATACATTTTTGGGTTGAATTTTTTTTTATTATTCTTGCTGTTCTTTTGAGTTATTGAATTTAATGATTTTATTTTTTTTTTGGTCTTTTTTTATCCTTTTTTTAAAAGAGATGTTCGTGTTTTCATCTATTTCTTTGATATGGCTGATTAATACAATTCTGATATTTATGCAGCTGAATGATGTAATTCTTTTCACCCCATCTCTATGTCCCTTTTGTTAGGTATGAAAAAGCTGCTAGAGAGTTGCAAAAATTTGTGATAGATGCCATTTCTACCCAAACTGGCACAGCAGAGGCTGGCAAGGATAGTGCTGACGACAGCATCTCAAGCACTGATTATTCTGACGAGGAAGAGAATGGTGATGATGATGGAGAGAAAGCCTTAAGAGTGAGGTTGCGAAAGCGTGGGAGAAAAAGGGGAAAGGAAGAACCACACGTCTCAACACCAACCCTTGAATTTTTGTCACATCAGGTAGTCACAGTTCAAGTATCAAATAGAATAGGCTTTTTTTTTTCTTTTCTTTTTTTTTTTCTTTATCCCACTTTATGTGTTATTTAATTCTGTTTTACTCAAAATTTTAGATGGAGATATATTGAAAAATAAGCTTAAAATATCTGAAACTTATTAATAGTTTTGATCTATTATTTGTACTTATGGTGTCCATGTGTCTTTGGATCATCTTTGGATCTCTTTGCATTTGCTAGACATGTGAATCATACATGCAGCTAAATGATTGGGATGCAGTATTGAAATGGCAAACATGGATCAGTCAACAACATCCAGTATTGGAAGCTGGAAGAGGGATTGGTGCATTGAAATCTTACGTTGACAGCAATTACATCAGGTAAGTAAAGAGAGCCTGAAATTATTGTCAAATACATTGTTAATGTAAATAAGTGCCATTAGCTAATTGCTCATTAGATTTTCTTTGTTTAGGAAAAAAGCGCAGCTCAAAATGTCAAAAATTTTAATATATATATATATATACACACACACACATATATAATTTTCCTTTCATTTGGCATCAAGAAAATTTTAGCAAGCAAAATATTTTTCCTTTTCTGTGACTCATCGTTTTTCATTTTATAATTTTTACTAAAATATTGTTTACATTCATTGACTGATTTGTTGTAGAGCTCTCCAAAGTTTTGATTTGGGTGATCTGAAAGAGGTGAAGGAAAGCTTAGAGCTCATTCCTGGACTCAGCTCTTCAAATGGAGTAAAATCTGAAATAACTCTGGGGACCTGCTGGGATTTCTTTAAGGCTTCTCACATATGTCGACATAATGTGCTGCAAGGGGCAACACAGCTGTTTGAGGAGGGGGAATCAACTTCAAAGTGAGTGTTACTGACTCTTTCTCTTTGGATTATTTATCCTTTCCTGCTTTTCTTTGTTGCAATTTTATGTTTTTTCCTTTTCAACAATTTTACCATTGAGATAGACTTGTAATGAATTCCCATATAATCTTTTTTCTATTTACCCCATACCATATTTGGATAGTCATATCCAGTTTGATTTTTGAATCCTTTAATGTAGCTGCTGTTAAGTCTTTTATATTATTTTCATTCAAATGACTATGTTATAAGATTAAAAAGCAAAACAAAACCTTTTTATCATTTTGTACAAAATGAGACTGCTTTTAGAAGATTTGTTTTTATCTTAGAGACCTTTCATTTATGTCTTTTGATGTCCATATCTATTTCAAGTTTCTGCAGTGTTTGATCAATTAACTAATTTCTCAGCATTACATTCCTTTGTATCGAAAAATGTGCCTTTCTACATATATCTATTTCTCTACTTAGCCCCTACTATACATTGTTATTTGTATGTGGACTTCTGAAGTAAACATGCTTTTTATGTAACTTGACTCTTAAATGATATTTCAGAACGGACTTGATACGTTTGGTACAGCAATCTGAAAGACAAGCTGAGGGGCTTGTAAAAATAGCAGCCTCAGACTGGCCCCCATTCATCTACCCAAGTCTCCTGGCTGATCTCTCGTGTCTTGTGGCATTGAAGAAGCATGCTGATGGAACTGTATGTTGAGTATTGAGACAAATGTAAATTAAATTGTTTTCGGCCATAATTGTTATGCTGAATGTTTACAGTGATTTACCCTTTTTAAGATACTATCCACTGGGGATTTCCTCCTTTTTTCAGGTTTGATGATTGACTATTGAAAGAGCAAATTAATTTCTTATATTATTTTATTTGTTCAAATTACGGGCAAATATTTGGAACTTTGAAACACAACTTAAAAGTGTTTTGGTGTACTACGATGTTTTGACCTTTATATTATATTGGATTTTCTTCTGTTCAAACTGTCCTTGTATTTTTATATTTCAGTTCATGATTCCCCTCCGCTTAAATCACATGGCAGGCCAAAATGCCAACATTGATGTGTATCATCAACTCATGCGCACAGTGAGAACCATCAAGCAGTGGAGAAGCTCTTCTTATAAAGATGATAAAGGTTGAAGAATATTTAATTTTTTTTTTTCTTTTGTGTTTTTGTTGTTTTTTCATTGTTTTTTGGTTTATTTTTATTTTGGTTCTTTTTTGCTTTTGTTTTTATTTTCTTTGTTATATTTTTTTGTATTGATTTTTTGTTTTTTTGTGTGTGCTTTTTTTCTTTGTTTTTGGGTTTGTTTGTTTTTTGTTTTGTTTTTTTTTTTTAAATTGCAATGCTTTTAATATTTTTGCCATTTGTCTAAAAGATGAATTTCTTTAAAAGTCATAGGTACTTCTTATTTGACATCCACTCCTAGTATCCTGGAATGTAGTATTTTATGACGCATTGCATTTCAGATGACATGGCATGATGTAAATTACAGTCATTTCTCTTTCTTTCTTTCTTTCTTTAGATTTATGCAGCAGTGTGGACCTAGATTCTCAGCTTTCTTGTTTGAGACTCAGCACTGCAAATCTTAGTCGGAAACACAACAATTTGGCTCTATCTGAACGTCTTTTACTTGAAGAAGCAGCAGCCTGCCTCATGCCACATGGTCCAAAACCATCATCCCTGTCTTCCGCATTGGCTGAAATAAGAAAACTTCCAGAACAGTCTGTTCATATTGTTAAATTACAGGTTAGAGAAAGTTTTCAGAAGCTACAATCATAATGAGATCTTTAAATGCATCAGCCATCTTTTATATCTTCATGTACTGGTAATTTCAATTTAGCCAAACATGAATATGGAATGTGACTTTTATCCATGTCTTTTTTTTTCCCCCCCCAGAGAGAGGGAGCTAAGCATTTGAGGGCATCTGGGGATATCCCCAGTGCTATGGAAGCTCTCCAAGGCAGCGTCATCATTTCTAGTCTCAATTTGGCTGAAACATCCAGATCATCAAATGATGGGAAACAGTGTGCAGAGCTTGGGGCTCGATCATTGCTAAACATTGTGAAGTGGCTTCAGGTGATGTATTTATACATATATCTTTGGGCATTACCACATGAAAGTAGTTTGATAAAATATTCTGTTTCTTTTCTTTTCTTTTCTTTCTTTCTTTCTTTTTAAAAAAAAATATATTATTATCAGTTATAAATAATTCATAAATATTTCATTTGATCTTTTTGGAAAAACATTTTGTACAGTAGCATTAGGATTTGTATATTAATTATGTTATTCACCTCCATTAGTAAAATGGAAATAAGTTTTTGGAAAGGGATTATTTCTTTTATTCTCTAAACATTTTCCAGGGACATTACAAAATGAAATATAAAGACTTAATTTGATACCTTTGATTCAATGCATGTGGCAGTTATTGATCCTAATGAAATGTCAATGTCTAAACAAAGACCATTTAAATGACAGTTTTTCAAATTAAACTCTTGTCCTGAAGGCGGACCCTAAGTTTCTTGCCACCTTCTCTGGAGCTACATCAGCCTCATCAACTGTTGGTGCTGGATCATCTCAAATCATGTCTCAGTTGACCCAACTTTTTTCTGCTGAAAGAAATTCTATCAGTCAAGGGCATTCTCCTCTCCTTATGGCTGGTTTGTGCTCATTTGTATTTTCATGCTTTTTTTTTTTCTTGTGCATAGAAAATAAAACAAAGATAAGACAAATATCTATCTTATTATACAGGTATATTATATAAGCCCTTAAGCTTTATAAGAATGCATACAAAAATAAGTTCAACAGTGGTGAAGTGAATCTATGTTTTGTCCTTTTATTTATCAAAAGTTTCTCAAAATATAAGTAAAATAACGTTGAAATTGTTTACATGTTCAACGTCAGCTTGCAATGAATGTAAATGTTACCTTTTTTGCAGGATCCATATAGACATTTATATTATCCTCTATAAGAATCATGTATGGTAACAATGCTAAATGTAACCAACTCAACACTGGTATATTTATAATTATACACTCACTGTCTTAGAAAAAAGCACTCACACACAATATTGTTCATTTATACTTTATTGTAGGACGAGGCTTATGGGATTCCCCCAATGTCCCAGAGACTGATGGCATCATTGGTACCCTCCTGCACCTCAGTGCAATGCAAAGTCCAGGATTGGCTAAAGCATGGTTCAACCTGGCCAGCTGGTGCTACAAGTGGGGTAGGAAGGCAGTTGACAATGCCAGGTAACTTCACAAAATTAAAAATATAGTTTGATGGATTTTTCCTAACTTTCCCAAGTGAATTTTGCTCGGAAAGTTATTTAATGAGTGTATTATATTTAATAGCCTCAGTGATTTGTCATTTTTCAATTCATGTCTTTTATTTCAATGGGTTATTATATTATTATTATTATTATTATTATCATTATCATTATTATTATTATTATTATTATTTATTTATTTATTTATTTTTCTGTGACTCCAGTTGATCACCATAATATCTTTTGGGTTTTTCACCAGCAATGGATACACAGAATTATCTCAGGAGGAGAAATCCCAAATATTGGCTATCTTGCCACAAGTGAGTAAACATCTTGTATATATAAAGCTGAAACGCTGAAAGTGGATTTCAAAACACATCATACTGTTTACATGGTCTTTAAAAGTTGTAACCAATCTGGTAGATGGTACATGGTAATAAAGTAACTTGTCTAGGTATCATGGATTCTCTGAAAAGATGTGTGTATTCATAATTGTTTAGTCAACCTTTTTATGATTTTGCATACTTTATTAAAATGTTGTTATATTGATGTATATGGTCGTGCATTAAGGAACTAAAAGTTCAAGACCTGCCAGTATTTTGAAGTTTCTGTGATTTTATGAAATGAAATTTGAGATCAGATTAGAGAAATCAGAATTTGAGAAGTCAAAGGAGGTTTTATAATATCAAGGGATCAAGTGCCTGATGGTTAAACTAACTACCTCATCATCCCACTCATTTAAAATAATTTTGTAGCAAAAATTGAATATTACTTCTTCTTAGAAATAACCATTCTAATCACTTAATTTATTTGTTTATCACTAGATGGGTCTGAAGTACATAAATTCACTAGTATTAGCCTATGAGATCTTTTGGTTGGCATTGTTATATGGTTTGCCTTCTTCCATCACTAGGGTCTGAAAGAGGATGAGAGAGAAATGGTACTATCCATTTTGAGTCAGGTGCATAATCTTGAGTCCAGTGATGAAGACATAGATCAAGATCAAGTGAGTGCACTCAAGTGAAAAACTTCTGTGATGTTTAATTTTATTTTAGTTTTTATTACTTGTTTTGTACAATTTCACATTTGTTTGACATGCCTTGAGAGAAGCGAAATGTATGAATCAAAAATGGGCTTTATTGTTGCTGTGTTCAAAAGAAGAGCTACAACTTTTTCTTTATACGTCTCTTTGTTGTGGTCTTCGCTCTTTTAACCGGATAGAATATTCTTAAAATAATGATGTGTTTGATACTTTAATTTTTATGCTGGGGAAATTTTTATGTTGTTGTTTTTTTTAGTTTTTCTTTTTCTTTTTTAAATTACTAAAATTCTTATTGTTGGTAGCTGACATTTAAAAATTACCCGATGATATAAAAGTAAAATTTCCATCCCTTGACAGAGCCTTTATGATGATGGGACAGAGACAACCAGAAAACAACTTTTGTCATGTTGTCAGTCTTTGACTTTGCTGCCAATTAGCAGCGTTGAACGACTGCTTGGGATTTGGAGGGGTGTTGTGAAACGACTGTATCATTTTTACCACTTGTCAGCACAGGCTTATTTCACCTACCTCCAAGTCAAATCATCGGTAATGCACTACATGTTTTTTATGGAAATTTGAAAAGACAAACACAAATTAATGAATTCATAGGGAAGATGATATAAAGTTTGGTGTAGGTTATCACATTTAAAATATTCAAAGCAAATTTTTTACTCTTTATTAAGTAGAGATTGTGAATTTGATTTAATCGAATTTCATTTTTAATTGATAACATGTTCCTTAACTTCTTAGATTCCTTAAATTCTCCTTTTTGACATTACTTTATGGAAGTAATTTGATTGATCAATCAAGTTATTTTCACATTATCTTTCAGCTTAATGTGTGGCTTTGTAAAGCTAAGTAAAGCTTAAATAGTTGTTTATCCCATTATCCCACTAAGCTGATAAGGAGAAAAATCTTCTTTTATTTTTCTTCTTCAGAGTTGCTCTTAATATACTCTATTAATCTCTGTATTGTTCATCTGAACTTTCTTTGCGTTGTATTGTTTTTTCCTGAGGTATATATTATGTCATATTTTATTTACATGCAATGAATATGATTGTCAAGGTGTCTTATAAATTCTTTTCATTTGTGTTCATAGAATGAGAACGAAGATGGAGAAAGTGGCACTGTTATCTCCACATTGCGTCTTCTTCGTCTCCTCGTCAAACACGCTTGGGAGCTGCGTGAAGTGCTAGAATCAGGCTTGTCTCAGACACCTACTCAGCCATGGAAAGGTAAAACTTACTCTCATAATGAGTTGAGACATTTGTTTTGGCTTTGATTATATTTTTACCCCTTATCTTATAGGCATTGATAGGAATGACTGTGGAAAAGAGACATTTTTTCCTGTATCATTCTATTCTTTTCTAAACATGTGGATCATGAAAAAGCTGTGTGATATTTTTTCTTTCTTTTTTGTTTTTTTTTGTTTTTTATTTTGTGCCCTCCAAACATTATTTTCAGGAATTATACCTCAACTGTTTTCACGCTTGAGCCATCCAGAGAGTTATGTCAGGCACAGCATCTCAGAGCTTCTGTGTCGAATTGGGCTGCAATCTCCTCATTTAATCCTCTACCCGGCTGTGGTTGGGAGCTCCAACAAGTTGCAGATAAAGCTGCCTGGGACAAAAGGTGAAGAATGCAGTCTATTTAGAAAATTTTGACGAAAGGTCTTTGGTGGAGCTTCCTTTAGATATTCTTCCTTCCATAGAAAGTTGAAGAAAGGAGATGCCTCACCCCATGTACACGTGGGGAAAGTCAAGCAAAAGCTTGGTGGGGTAACAATCAATGCTAATGTAAACCCCCCTCCATCCTTAGAAAAAAACAATCTCAATGGTTCTTAGTGTTGTAAATTGGAGGAAATCTTTATCTCTATAAAACATGCACTTTCTCTATAAATGTCCCTCTATCTCAATACACATAGAATAGCTTTGTTTGCCACATCAAGCTCTCCCTTGTCTTGCCTAAACTTGACAATGGTTGTCATGTATAATGATCATTTATAATGAGGCATATCTCAATTTTCTGCTTTCTTGTCTTTGTTTCATAACTAGCAATCTTAGGTCTCCTATAAGCATACACAGTGCATCAATTAGGAATAAATTATAATTTTTATTTTGAGAAAGGCCTTTAGAAGAAGAGACGGATTTTTGGAAATTGCTTTAACAATGTGACATATAAAATTTAAAACATTTAAGAAAAAATCTTTTTTTTCAAAGGTTTCATGTCAAGAGTGTCACAGGGACCAGACGATGTTGAGCCAGAAGATGAAGATCCAGATGATGTTGATGAAGGTTCAAGTCCTGAGCTCCAGGCCTGCTTGTCTTCATTGGTTGAGTCCTTATCAAACAGGGATTCTCGGTAAATAAAAGAAGCTATTTGTGCCAAATTGAGTTGTTTTGTTTTGTGTATTTTGTGTGTTGTTATTAAGGAAATTCAATTGAGCATATATAGGTGAGAGTAAAAACTTTTGCAATCAGACATATTAAAAGGTGATTATGTTTTTGAGTGTGGACAGACGCTTTTTAAATTTTTAAAAATAAATTATTATACTTGTTTGTTTCCTGTGATATTATGTGTCAGTCTGCTGAAGATTTCCTTCCCATACTTTTACCCTCATTAAGTGTGTATCTTTAGTTTGTAATTGCTTCATATTTTGAAGTTGAACACGTTAAGCTAGAAATTGATTGTGTATTTTGTCAGTTTGGCTTTGGCACAAAATGAATTAAATTTTTTTTTGGAGGCATTAATTGAAGATATTTTACTTTTTCTACACTGTTCACTAGAGATGGGAACATTATAGACTTACTTTTAAAATAAAACTTTAATTATCATTTATTCAGCATGGTTTGGCAAGTCCAACTGATGGTGCAGGAGCTGCGTCGAGTGACACTTTTGTGGGAGGAATTGTGGCTTGGTACCCTAACCCAACACCAGGGAGATGTCCATAGACGTTTAACACAGTTGGAGGCTGAAATTAAAAGAGTTGTGGCCAATAAGTCTTTGTGCCACAACACAAAATCTGCTGTCATCAAGGAGAAACATCGCACCATCATGAAACCGGTGATTCTGCTGCTATTTCTTGTTTTAGAGGAACACCCAAGATTTAACATTGCTTTTCCTGTATTATGTAATTACTAAGTTGTTGGTCTGTTTTCATCTAGGTATCTTTTTCTTTTGTTTTTGTTTTGTTTTTTAACCCAAATAAAAATTACAAGGGAAAGAAATTTAAAAGAAGAAGACTCTATGATTTATTGAACATTCTAGTCGCATTGATAACATTTTTTCTTTTCTTTTTCTTCTTCTTTTTTTCCCTCAAGACTCTGATGACTGTCCGCCATTTACATGAGATCACATCCCAGGCTCCACAGACTCCACAGGAAAAGTGGTTCCAATCCACCTATGGCCAGCAAATCAATGCTGCTCTGAGGCGCCTGGAAGACCCACCCGACCCAGCTGTCCCTCATGACTCTTGGAGCCTTTTTAAAAATGTGAGGGGGGAAAAATCTTCTTGTCTCTTACTTTTCTGTGAAACTCCCTAAAAATAACAACAAAAACACTTTTTATTTTGACTGTTCTCACTTCATATTACAGTAGTTTTCGTGAGAGTGCCCTCCCCTCCAGCTGAATGCCTGTTTCGCCTAAGTGCCTGCTATTCTGACGAAACCGATTTTTTTACTATCAGAACTGTCACTCTGAGTGCACGCCTTCGAAGCCATCTGCCGCCATAGTGCCCGATATGTTGGCATGTTGTCGATCAAAAAAGCAATGAAATATCAACTTACTACAGATAAAGTAACCATGAACACTTGTATGGAGTTTGCTACAGTGTCAAAAGGCGTCCCTCCTGCTCATTTCAGTAGTTTCCCCCACCCCTTTGAGTCTGGGACAGGTAACAAATGAATTCCCCCTTGCTGGTCCACTGTCCAGCCAATCAAATTTGTTAACGGACGAAAAAGGTGTGGCCTAGATTTGGACGTCGACGAAGAGACATGCTCAGTTGTTCAGTGACGTATGACGGCCTTTGCCTTGTCTTAACAAGGTGATTGGTTAAAATGAATGACTGTCTACTGATTAACGTAATACAATGCACTCAAGTCGCTCCCTGTCACGACCAAATGATCATTGTCTGGCTGTGGATAGGGGTGGCTTTGAACGTTTTGAAATAGCATGGCTCGTAAACTTCATAGTGGTTTAAAAACTCAACAATGAGAGATGTTGATCTTTGTCTTTACTGGACATTCACTGTTTCAATATGCGTTATAAACTTCAAGAGATTTGAAAACTCAAGTTAAAGATAATGAAAATCAGACCTCTAGGGAGCCTCAGGATCGATATTGCCTGAGTGCCTGCTCCGCCTAAGTGCCCGGTTAGGCTGGCTCCCGACCACCGGGCACTCTTGCGAAAACTACTGTACCATGAAGATGAACATATTATATTTATTTTAGTATTTTATATGTAGAGAGATATAATGAATAGCTTAATTTTCCCATGATTTTCAAATTTTAATGATTTGAAAGCACATAAGGTTGCAAGTAGAAAAACAAAACATGAGCAAACCATTTAATAGCTGTGTTTCATTCACAGCAAAACACTTAAAAGCTTAACATTAGAATAGCAAATTTTAAAAATAATTTCATATAAGCATTTATAAGTTGCTGCATATTATTCATTGTTATATCAGATCCAGCAAAGTCTCCAGAGCAGAGCTTCAAAACGGAGCAGCTTACAGCTGAAGATGGAAGACATAAGTCCAAGCCTGTCAAACTTGGCCCATTCTGTTATTCCAATGCCAGGACAAGGCATATCAGACAAGGTCAGCCAGGTTTTTTCAACTTGCCAGTTACTCAAAACTTAGAAGTAGTTATGAATATACGGCTAGGGAAGTCTTTTTCTGTCTCTTTAGTCCATGCTTGGTTTACTGTTTCAGGTTGTGACAATCGAAGGAGTACATGATGTTGCTCAAATTCTTCCCACAAAAACCAAGCCGAAGAAACTGATCTTCATTGGGTCAGATGGCAAAAGGTATGTATCTCTGTATTACGATTTGTTAGTAATGTATTGGTTGTGCCATGTCACCTTTTTATCCCTTCATTTTGCTTTATTTACAAATAAATATTAGCAAGAGAAGTGGCCGTCTAATCCATTTGAAGACTAGAACGGAGAGATATTTTAGGTCTTTTTTACCAGTAGCCATAAGAAAGTTTTAATGATTAATTTATTTACAGCCTATTCATATAAATGTTATATAAATGTATTATATTCTTATACTTCACGTATGACCTTGTAAAATTCTTAAATTACCCATTTCTTATTCATATAATATACATATAAAATACATTATACTTTTCGAGATTTTCTTTTTTACATTATAAAAATATTATTATTACGATTACTTAATTGCATATGCACAAGTTTGAGTTTGTTTTAAACCTATGCTTTACTAATTTCTTTCATGATATTGTGAATTTTATGAAAGTATGACTAGATTTTAAAATAATAGTTCACGTTTCGATACATATTATAATTTCCATTTTATTGGATCATTAAAGTTTTTGAATTGAATTGAATTGAATTTATTATACTGGTGTGCTGTCACAAATGTGACAGATTTCTTAAGCATGTTTTTTTTCTGTCCTTTACAATTGCTTACATTTTGAGGAAAGGAATTTGAGTTTTCTTTTTATACTGTTGTGTTGAGCTTTTTTTTATTCTGATATACTTAACAAGGCATTGATCCGTTTTTGGGTTTTTTTTTTTCAAAATTTCCTCAGGCACCCATACCTTTTTAAAGGTCTGGAAGATCTTCATCTAGATGAGCGGATCATGCAGTTCCTCTCTATTGTCAATACAATGCTTTACTCACCCAAAAGGTAGAGCAAAAATTTCACCAGAATATGTTAATTTTTACCCTATTATTAAGTACTAACTAGATCTACTTTGAAATCACTGTGAAATTCCAATTCTGTCATTTGAGAGAGCAAGGTATTTGAATAGAAAGAAAAGCCTCCAACATGCGAATCCCATGAGGCCACCATTTAGATCAAGTTTGTCTTTTGTGTAGTATGCACTCTCTTCAAGCGTTTAAGCACTGAATTTTAAATTGTTGAATAGAATACTTAGGGAAGATGTGTAAGAAAAAGAAACTTAGCAAAGATAACAAGTTATAAAGTCTACCTATTGATCTAATATAATAATTTTAAAACATGATTGAAAATTTTTTTGTAGCACATATTAACATTTTACATTGTAAATAAATGAAACCTTTGGGAATAACTTATGTTAACAGATTTTGGGAATGAAAAAAGTGTACTTTATGTATTGTTGATAGAATTAGTAAGCTGTTATTTTAACATTTCTCATAAAAGACAGGCTAGCTATTATTTCTATAAGTAAATAAAGAAAAAAAAAAGAAAAAAAAAAAGAAAGAAAGAAAAGAATGCAGCTATCCATTGCTTCATTTTGGAAACCCATACCATTAATGTAGTCTTGGATCAAGATTATATACAAATATTTTCATTATATTTTATTCCTCATTTATGACCTACTTTTCTCGTCTTTACTTATATTTATTTGTATGATCTTTTTCTGCGGCTGCATGGATCACCTTGTCTGGTAGATAAGGAAGTCCTTAACAATGAATCAAATTGTGGTTTTCAGGGATAAAGGCAGGCAACCATTGTACCGTGCTCGTCATTACTCTGTCACCCCTCTTGGCTCCCGATCAGGTTTGATTCAATGGGTGGAGGGATCTACGCCACTCTTCAGTCTGTACAAAAAATGGCAACACAGAGAAGCAGTTGCTGCCACTTTGAAGGCTACCACCTCTGTACCCTCCATTCCTCGTCCAAGTGAAGTTTTTTACAGCAAATTGAATGCTGCATTGAAAGAAAAGGTGAAGAATATTTTGAGGCTCTATTTTCTTTTTGATTTATTGTTGTACTCACACACATGAAAACAGCAGCAGATATGAACTTTTTTTCCAGTATGTGATTTCAACAAAAATGTCTTTCAGGGCTTAGAGGGTGTGGATAATCGCAAGGATTGGCCTTTGAGTGTCCTTAGAAATGTACTGGAGGATCTTATGGATGAAACACCCGATGATTTACTGGCAAGGTAAGAAGTGTCATATTTACATTCTTAAATTTTTAACTGTTAAAATAATGATGAATTACTTTATATATAAACAATCTATTAAAAGACATGAATAAATTAATATGTAAATGAATGAATTAAGAAATGAAGATTTAAAGGAAAGATCTTCTAATATCAAATGGCGAATTGTCCTGAATATATGATTATGGTCTTTATAATTTCTGAAAGTTGCCAACCCGACTTCTTACTGGAAATAACATTTATTCATATGTGAAGATACTCCACCTCAACTTTTTAAACTTAGACACATGAAAGAGCAGCTGTCATATAAGGAACTGATGGTACTCGTTAAACTGCAGGAAAATATAACATAATAAACCGATTAATATATCTGGAAACAATGCAAGTTTAGTGAACGTATTGAAGTTTGTGCATGTATATTCTCAACTTTGTACAGTTTCATTTTTATTTCTCAACTTTGTACAGTTTCATTTTATTTAAAAGATTTCATTCTTTTTTCCACCTTCTTTTTCATACTTTCTTGACCTTATTAGAGAGATATGGTGCTGTAGTTCAAGTGCTGGTGAATGGTGGCATATGACTCAGGTGTATGCACGGTCCACAGCTGTGATGTCTGTCATAGGCTACATCATTGGACTAGGAGACCGTCACTTGGACAATGTGCTAATTGACTTGGGCACTGGAGAGGTAAAGCATACCTTGAACTGAATCTTGACTTGAACCCTCTTAAGCTTCCTAAGCCTTAGAGTTCACATACTTTTCTGCATTTGTCATCAGAAAGCTTGTTTTCACATTAATATTGTAATAATTTGGCCACCCCCTCCCCTTTCCAGTTTCCCATTGAAGACAAACTTTTGGAAATTGATTCATACTTCCTTGTAAACAAACTTTGTAAAAAAAACAACAACACATTTTGTCGGTGTCTGACATTACCCCTTTTTGCCACAGATAAACAATAATTTTTATTTTCTTGGGGGGGGGGGGGGGGGGGGGGGGAAGGGGTAAGGAAAAAACCTCAAGGG
>JBCJKE010223072.1:0-16794 GCA_039654525.1 Melibe bucephala
TATTACCACTTGAAACATTTCAAATGAAAAATAATCATACCAGATCTGGTGTTCAAACATTACATTGCCATCTTCTACTTCTAGTGTTGATAGTCATTTATTTCATAATTCCCTAGTGCTTTAAGACTTTGGAATACACTGCCAGTTAGTGTCAAGTGCAGTAAAGATAGAGAAGAGTTTAAACAAAATCTAAAACATATATCTAACATCAATATGTAAATACCGGTACTAGCTTTTACTTTAATGAGGAAGAAGAAGAAGAAGAAGAAGAAGAGCGAGCGAGAGAGAGAGATAGAGAGAGAGAGTATGTGTGTGTGTGTGTGTGTGTGTGTGTGTGTGTGTGTGTGTGTTGCAAGCTAATTAAATTGCGAATGGGCGGCACACACCATGGACTTGAAGTTGGACTTTTCAAAATGCTCATAACTTATAAAAAATCTAGAATACTTTTTAAAAAGGCGAAAGGTAAAACAGCAGGAGTCAAAATAATAATAATAATAATAATAATAATAATAATAATAATAATAATAATGATAATAATAATCATCATCATCATCACTATCATCACCATCATCATCATCATCATAATCATCATCATAATAATAATAGGTGTAATAATTACAACAATAACAACAACAACAATAATAGTAATAACACTAATAATGAGAATAATATAATGATACTAACAACAACAATAACATAATAATAATAATAATAATAACAATAACAATGATGATGATGATGATAATAATAATAATGATAATAATAATAATATTCTTGATGATGATGATGATGATATAAGGTCACTATGGCAAAACCAAAGAAACATTACAATAATACCTTATTAGGAAACTTTGCTTAACCTCACCCCCCCCCCCCCCCCTTTTCTTCCCTTTTCCCCTCCCCCCTATACAAAGTGTTTCTTGTATATCAGCCTAGACTCAATGACAATTATGTTATGCATCAGCATAATAAAATCCATGGAATAATACTGATAGTAGGCCCAAAGTCCAGGATTTCCAAGACTGGATTTGAAACATAATCTTCACGACTAGCCTTCCAAATCTGTAGACGCTGCCAAGGTGAAGGTCGTCTCCCTCCGAGAACACTGAACACTGAACACTCGAGACTCGGTGGGTCATGTAGAGTCAAGCCCTATCATTCCGTCTGCTAGCCAAGGGTTTTTTTAAGCTCAAGAGTTGACAAGCTGGGCTCTTGGACATGGCAGAGATAAAGTATCATCACTAGATCTAGATACTAAAAGGTTAAAACACCTGTGACGGTGCTGCTAATTAATCAGGCTAAATCTAGATCCAGCTAGAGCGACGAATTCAAAGCGTGTACCAGTGGTGTGACGTGTGTCAGTGTCAGTGTGTCTGTCTCTTCAAATTCCTCCATTGAATAATTCTATCGAGAAGTCTCGCTGGACGCAGATACATGTACTGAGATCTATCTAGATTAAGATCTGGAGATTGAATACGATCATGCCTCCTTTTATCAAAGTTTTGATTGCAACCAGTCCAAGCAAGACAATGCAGGTAAATAAGGTCAAGAGATAGATTCATATGGGGCTTCAGTAAGCTTTAGGTTGGTAGTCGAGCTCTTCCTCTAAATTACTGTGCAACTGTCAACATTCAATTAGATATATTATTGTTAGGAAGTTTCGAGGTGCTAATTGCCTGGATTATGTTTTCTTTTTGACACTCATTCTGTCCTTTAAAAACGGTCTATAAATAGACAGTTTCACTAACTTACTGGTTAGTTTCAAACAGAAATCTTTTATACATTCTTTCACCTGCCTGCCAGTCTGCATTTGTTCGCTTGTCTGCATCTGCATGAGATGTTTTATCCTCTATTGCTGGTCCATTGTAAATTGTTTCTTTTAATAATTTATTTAAAAACTACTTTTCTTTTATAATCACTACAATTGCAGATGAGGAGAGACTAATTTACTGTATGTTTTACAAATGTGTACAAAGTTATATTATTTATGTACGTTTCTGGAATTTATGGCATTGATATTCACATTCAAGATTCATGTAGATTTTCTCACTTCATTGTATTCTTATGGTACACAGCTTTGGATTTTTATTATTATTATTATTATTATTATTATTATTATTATTATTATTATTATTATTATTTTGTCTTTTACTGTGACAGTTGCCATTATATCATAATTTTTTCATCAATTTTTTTAAGTTGAGCAAAATAATCAAGATCTGGACAGTGGCCTTCTTGTACTTTTTCTTTTACACTTAGTAAGCATGATGCTGAGTGAGCTTAAATTAAAGTATCACAAGACTTGCTGTGTTTGCTTCATGTACAGGACAAGTTAAAAGGGAGAAAAGGACGTAATTGCTACTATAACAACTGAGTTCTTTAAAATGTTTTGTTTTTTTTGTTTGTTGCTAGGCTTTTTTTGTGGATCTAGATATAAAATATTTTTCTTAATTTTTTAGGTTTTTATTTTCTTTTGAATAAAATTTCTGCTTTTTAAACACATATTTCAGGTTCTTCAGAGACAGTCACAGCTTTACAGGAAATTGTGTTTTAGCACATCATCCAGCAGAAAAAGCATGGATTTAAGTGGCATCTATCCTCCAATTTGCACACCCTTCAACCAAGATGAAAGCATTGCATTCAACAAGTTGGAGGAAAATATGCAGAAGTGGAACAAAATTCCTTTCAAAGGTGAGACTAACAATGAACATTAGAAGTAATGAATGGATAGCATTTTTAAAACCCTCTCATCTTGTAGTCTCCTTTGCTTGGCCACTATATATATATATATATATATATTAATACTTATTATTATATATATATATATATTATTAATGGGTAACTTTAACAACAAGGACAAGGGGAACTGCTGGCGCTGCGAGATCAGATGATCGTGTCAGCTGAAGGTTCTTGGTCAAGTAAGTCAATATAGAACAAAAACTTCTACCATTTTGGTAATAACAAAATAGACTATCATGTATCAATCACTTCCAGACTTTATGTTCTAAACACTCCAAGTTTGAAAGGTGACATAGAGAATCTAGCGAGCAACTGTGAATAGCTCTCAAACATTGTTTGAGGTGTATGTAAATCTAATGTGTACAAATATTTAGTGATGAATGGGAGAAATGTATTGACAATAGCCCATATATATGCATCCTTTTCTCTTTTCTTTCCAAGAATAATGACAGGAAACAACCAGTTTCATTTTTGAAGTGACTAATTTTCAGTCTTTTAAGACAATGAGATGCTGCCAGTTTGTGGCAAAATTGTTCTAATATATTTACAAAATGTTTTGGTAAATATTGTTATCAAAGTATCGCAATGTGACAATTTTAAAAATAAGGATGTAAATGATGCCAGTATTTAGAGATTACATCCTATTTTAATCAAGGATCTTTTTGAAATCATTTTTGCGTGATGTTGTACCAAGATGACAGTTAATTCAGATTACGTTCTTTGTTGATTTTTTTATTTCAGGTTATACAGTACTTGGTTCTAACGGAGAAAGTGCTTATCTTCGACGGGAAGAAAAGGTAGACGTTGTTAAAACAGTGAAAAAACTTGCAACACCAGGCAAGCTAGTTATGGCAGGAGTTGGTGTAGAGAGTAAGTAGAAAGGACTGACGTTTGTCTTGTCAAATGCGAGAAGCTACTGTGGTGTTTTGACTTACTCTATATCTTCTTCTTCATGACATATCCTTCCTGGACGTAGCGGCCCAATACAAGTCCCTGTCCTCTGTTTTTTTGCCGCATTCTGTTGTTGAGCATTTTATCCATTGGCATATGTCTTGTGTCTGCCTCGTCCTCTCTATATAGAACACAATAATATAAGAAGACATTTGAATTCTATCAAAAAGAAAATAACATTAATTTTCTGGTCAATTGCGTAAACTGAATTCATCTCCCTATATTTTCCTCTTTTTACATATACCAGTGTGTTGCACTGTGAGCCCACAAATCTATCCAGGCTGCTGGTGAAATAATGTGACCATTCTCTTTGGGTTTTTTTTTAACGTTTACCTTTTCCCTCATATAAGCTGGTGGTAGTAGTTTGTTGTGATTTGATTTAAAAAAAAACAACAAAGTCTATCATGAGTTGCCAGTGGCTCACACATTAAGCAAGTCTGTAAAGTTAACTTTGATGAAAAATGAAAATCATGTCATGATATCAATGGAATGAACACTACATTGCAGTTCTCATATCATTTTCCTTCACATTAATGTATGAAATGCATAATGTATATAGTAATATTTTGTACTCCACTCATTCTGGGTTCACTGGTTCTCATTGCTTTCACAGCACACACACTAGCAATAGCTTGGTTCAATAGTTAAGAAATGGCTATTTGGGAAAGAAAGAGCTAATAGTTGAGGTGGCAGTTATGACATTAATTGTGGTAATCATAACAGAATGATGATGGATAGAAAATACACCAGCAGTTTCTACAGTAGAGGCGAGAAAAAAAATGAGAGAAGAAGAATGAGGAGATGGAGGAGAAGGAGGTCTACATCTGCAATCTTTGAAATAAAATATTACAAGGTGGCCATCTTTAAAGATATCTCATATTACCTCTCATCTTATCTCATCAAGTACTCTCATTATATTCAACCAAACAAAGCCCATGCAGACTAGGATATGTTATCAGTTTTCTCAACGACTTAGATCAACAAAGCCTCTTTAGTGATGGTCACGCTGTTACTGATAAAGAGTGGCTAAGTCAAACTTGGTTTAGATGATACTTAACTTATTACATGTAAATTGCTTTTACTTTAATCTGTCTTGGGTATCTCATAATTATTACTTATCACAAAAAACAAGCCATCAAAATTTTTGCTTTGATACTGTTTTATGTAATCTTATGCCTCTACGTACTTAATGTGGGTTCGAATCACTAAAATGTATGTCAGGAAGGCAGGTTATATCTGTTTGGTTTTGAATGTTGTACTTGTAAAGGGTATAGATACATTCTACCTGTTAAAATTTATGAAAAAATTCATAGTTCTTCTGAAGATTAAAAGTTTGCACTGAAAATATGAATTGATTCTAGGGACTACAATTTTTATTACTGGGTTGGTATTATCTTCTTCAATTGAAACACTGTCTTTTGAATAATTGAAATTGTTATATTTATTGGAGTTGATTACTCAATCTCTTTTTTAGTATGATATTGATCAAGATCTAATTTTTGATTTTCATGACTTTTAAATGATTATGATTTATTATGAGTCTTATATCATATGCGATTATAGATAGCTCAGTGGTTAGGACACTCAACCACCAAGCCAAAGGTCCCGCTTTTGTTCTCGGCCATGCAGGCTTGATTTAAAATATAAGTTTTTCTGTATTTTTCCCGCCTCCTTGTCTTGTGGTAGGCAGGATAAATGAGTGCCTAGTCCCATCAGAAACAGATGATAAACTGGGAAGTCCCATGTGCCTTTGCACATGCAAAAAAATCCTCAGTGGTTAAAATTGAAAAGATTTTCAAGGGAAATAATAAAGAAGGCCTAATCGGAAAAGTGAGAGGCATGGTAGGGACGCGATGCGTTCTGCTTGTCTGCGCATGCCACAACTTCTCCTCCCCACTCCCCCCTTCCCCGCGCGCTCATTCGCTTGGGCCTTCATTGTTGGCACATGTGGGCTCTCCCATTCATTGTTTCACTAGGCCTAGATCACCAACAAGTTTCTCAGCGACGTTTTATTTGTCTACTATTACTATGTGATGTGCATAGCAGCTGCAATATTCCGCTATAACCGACTCGCGTATTTATAACAGAGGACTCGCTAAAAGTGGACTCCACTGTATCCACATTTTCTTCGAAGGGAGAAATTTTAATCTTGTATCTTTGCTTGGATGAGAAATTTTAATCTTATATCTTTGCTTGGATTTATTACTATTTTCAGCCACCAGGGACACAGTGCAGCTTTCTAAAGACATGGCACAAGTTGGGGCTGATGTGTTACTGGTTCTCAACCCACATTTTTACAAAGGCAGCATGAATGCAAGGGCGATGATCAAACATTTTAACACAGTGAGTTTTCTCTAGCCAAAGTGAGTTGTCTCTCATTGTGTGTCATGTTCTGATAAGTCATTCTAGAAAGTTACCCCATGTTTTAGAAAAAAATTTATTGAAAAGCATGTGGTACAAAGTGAAGATGAAAAAGAATAACTAGACTTAACCAGTATTTGCAAGATATTTATGAATTCGGTATTGTTTACTTGAGAATATATCAGTTAATAACAAAAATTAAAGTCAAGTCTCCTGCATAAACATTATCTGAGTACATTCCATAGTGCTTTGAACATTCACCAGTATTCGTTGTTGGAGAATATGTCCTTTTAATATATTAACATGTGTAACAACTGGCTTTTATCATTTCATGTTATCCCACATTGTAGTAAGGTACTGCTTTGTTTGCATCGTTGGTGGGGTGTGCTTGCTTGTCTGGTTGTTGTGTACGCTGTCTGTGTCTGTGTATACAGGGTCGGATTGTGTTGCTTGCGTTTTTGAAAGACGGGTGTTTACTCAACTCACATAGATTATGATTCTTCTAGAATATGGACAGAGTGAGAATATTCTAGAGGTAGTGATGTAGATCTAGATGTAATGATGTAGAAGAGTGGTGAAAGAGGGAGAATATTCTCGAGGTGGTGTTTATCTATATAAGTTGTGGAGAGTGAGAGAGAGGCAGTCAGAGAGAAATCAGTTGTGCAGGCAGTCAGTCAGAGAAAGCATTGTATTATTACATTATCCTGTTAACCTTCTATTCATTATCATTAAAGTTTGTTTCAAGTTTTAAAATCAGCGAGTTGTAAGCTTATTTTCTTTATTGAGCCCGTGACTTAGGTGACAGTAGGAATTATTTGAGAATTACCCATATCAAGTTAGGGCAGCGCTTCAAAGCTTTGTCCCACCATCAAGTCGTGACAACATGTTTTAATGTCTTTTTTATAAAATTAAGGTAGCTGATGAGAGTCCCCTTCCCATCCTCCTCTACAATATGCCGGGCAACACAGGAATGGACATCCCTCCAGATGTTGTGGTCAAGTGTGCTGAGCATCCCAATATTATTGGGATGAAAGACAGTGGTGGTGATGTAAATAATTTTCTTTATTACATCTTGTTCTTACATTTTGTTGTATTTGATTAATTAATTGAATTTTTTTTTTTAATTTATGTAATTATATAGTATATATTTATTTACTTATTTATTTACTTTATATATATTTAGATTATGGAATTAACTTTAAGATCGATGTAAAATACAGCAAAGTTACTCAAGACTTTAAACAGAAGCTTAAATTTACAACTCAGACATCACAATGCCAGATAGAATTACTTTCTGGTACAGAGTTACTTTTCGGAGTGTTGACAAGAGTACTCAATTCAACTGAATTTAACAACTTTTTTTTGAAGACGAAGAATAAGACTATTTATTTATTTTATTTATTTATGCATTTATTCTTTAGGTATAATCAATGAGCACAAATTTGAATATTGGATCTGACATTGGCAATGTTTTCCACCTGCTGCTTTTCGCAGATATCTCGCATCGCATCTTTAGTGTACCAAACGTCATCCCACGACTTTAAAATACTAGCTGGTTCTGCTGGATTTCTACTCGCTAGCTATAATGTTGGTAGGTTCCATTTCCTTTGTCTCTAAATTAATCAATTTGCTGATTTATTAATTTGCAGTGAACATGTAAATAAAAATGCTTTGTTACACAATAACTACATGAACTACTTGAAAGAACCCGTAGACTTTTTGAACCATTTCAAGTTCAAAAGTTTTGCACCATAAGTGTAATAAACTCTTATAGAGGGAGACAGTACCAGGTCTTCAGAGAAGAGAATCTCCCTCGAACAGGTGTTTCAGCTTTAATTTTATAACACCCAGTGCCCTATGACTACTTATTATTTTTTCCTCAATGTTTCTGGTGGGATTTGATCCTAGATCCTGCATATACCCAGTTCACTTGACCTAGATCCTGACGACTTACCAACTAAGATACTGTGCCCATCATGTAGTGGTACATTCTAATTCCTTATATGTTGCACACCCAACGTTTTCCCGGTGGTTGTGGAGTCCCCCCAGATATATTAGATAATGATTTCGGTTCATGAGAGAATTTATTAGAACTTTCAACATGCTTCTTAATGTTGAGATTTTAATGGTGGTATTTTTCCCTGCTCAAGTACAGGTTTTACATCATTTACCTGCTTTACGTCCTTCAAACTGTGAATGAGCTAGATAGGGAACAAGCAGGAGAAATTGTTCATGCTTTGTGCTATCATCGCATCAATATTTTCCCTTAGTGACGGCAAGATTCTCATTTGATATTTGAGGAGTATATGGAGAAAAATAAAAAAAGAGAAGCCTTTCTCTGAAATGTAGTGTCATAGAGTAATTAAGGCTTTAAACATGAACTTCAGAATCTAATTAAGTCTTTTTTAAGGCGTATGAGCATTCCATAATAGGGTTGTAGAATTAATTTTTATTTTTGTATGCAATTTCACATAGGTAAAGCTATACTATTCATCACTGCATGCCACTCATAAATCAAACCAGATAGAACTATACTTCTTGAACAGCACAAATCACATGCTGAGTGTTTACACTGTCAATTGTAGAATTTCCTTCATCACTCTAAATTTCACACCATTTGTCAATTTCCTGGTTAGGATTGTTGTTTCAACAGAAATTTGCAGGGTTTTTTAACAATTTTTTTTTTTTCTGATGCCAGGTTGTGTAGGGGGAGTGTGTGCTTTGGCAAATGTTCTTGGAGAAGCTGTGTGTGACCTGGATAAACTGGCCCTGTCTGGTGACATGAAGTCAGCGATGGATTTACAACTGCGACTTGTTGGGCCAAATGCAGCTGTGAGTTTGGAAGACTAAGTCTTTTTAGAAAAAAAATTATTGTTGATCTTTATGTTGACAATAAAAAGGGGCAAAGAAGCGTAGTAAATCACGCACGTTTTCTAAAATGGGTTAGATCTGGGATTTTATATCATTTGAGAAAAAGAAGTCTCCGATTAAAGTCTTTCTTTGATTTAACTCACTTAGGTCTTATGTCATACGTGTTGTCGCAAGCTCAATCTATAGCCTTTGACTGATGCTATATGTTCTGCAACATCAACATTTGCGATTCTTTATATCCTTTAGTTTAGTTTTCCATAAAGGCTCTGATCAAGGCCATGAGACACATTTTTTACTAGTGCCCAATAACAACTGGCATTGATGGTTGAATGGTTAGAATCAATTATTTTATGTGAATTTTTTCTCCCCAACGCATAACTAATAGAGTCGTATTATTTAAAAGGCTTTTCTTATGCTCATTTTTGCTGACTACAAGCATTGTAGGTTTATTTGAAGTTTTCAAGGACCCTTGTGATGATTCTAGTGAAGAAATAGAATATCATGACTCAGACATGATTATAATATCAGTGGGAAAAACAGATGTTATGATTTTCAAGATTCTGGACGTATTACTATTAAATGGAAACATATTTCTCCAGAGGCTAAAGTTTGGTCTTTTCTGGAAAGTTGCTCTTTCAAAATGTTTTCAAGATATTTTAAAGATTTTCATTTTACTTAAAAAAAAAAAAAATCCTCGTTGTTTGGTTTTTATTAGGGGTTTGTTTTTTTTTCTTTTGTTTTTTTTGTACTGTTTTGGTTTTCTTATTGTTTTTATGTTTGTTTGTTGTTTTTTTTTAAGAAAATCCCCCCCTAAATTGTCATCTTTAGCATATGCAATCCTAAAAATAGCCCATATTCAAGTGAGTTTAAGACCTTGCAGTAACATATTTTCATTACTTAGATTTCTGAATATATAAATAGAAATGAAAATCACTTTATTTACAATTACGCTTTTTTTTTTTATCAATATTTTTGGCATGCCCTAATTGAGTGAAAATTGTTATAGTTCTGAAAGAATTTTTCTTTTCTTGAGATAAGACATGTATTTTGAGTATTTTGCTTATCAATATTTTATGCATGGAACAATATTCACAGTGGTCATAGTGGCTCAGCGGTAGCACATTGGACTCGCAACCGAAGGGTTGTGGGTTCGAGTCCCTTTGTTATTAAACCCTTGGGCAAGGTTTTTAACACAAATTGCCTACGTTTGCAACGTTGCTCTTGCAGCTGACGCTCGGTTTTCGGTTAAAAACCAAAAGATAATTTCCCCTTGGGGATTATTAGAAAGGTATTTTAAAATTTTGTTCTTATTTTATTCATCCTCTCAAATCCCTCCTCTCATAGCATCTTTACCCCTTTCCCATCAAAATGACACAAAGCAATTTTATTTTTCCAGGTGACCAAAAGATTTGGAGTGCCTGGACTTAAGAAAGCTATGGACTGGTTTGGGTATTATGGAGGCCCAACACGCTCACCTCTTGTCCCTCTAGAAGATAATGAAGTCACCGCAATGCAACAAATATTCAAAAAATCATTGTTTCTCTGATGCATGATTGTCTTAGTGAATATAGTTTATCTGGATTAAGTGCCTTAATAAATATGAAGTAAAGAGTTGCTGAGAAGAAGAAACTATCGTAGGGCATATTATTATGCCATATACCTATCGATGTTGTAAACGGCCCAGTGTATTTCTTTATGTCCCCAAGTTGTGTTTTTATGTGCGGCAGCAAAACAAGTAGTGCCAGCAGTTTTGCAATGCTATAATGGCTATGGTGATAAGGCAAAAGGTTCAGGGAAGGGGCTGAATGATAGTACAGTAGTTTCTGCGAGAGTGCCCTCCGGCTGAATGCCCGTTTCGCCTAAGTGCCCGCTATTTTGACGAAACCGAATTTTTACTATCAAAATCGTCACTCTGAGTGCCGGCCTTCGAAGCCATCTGCCGCCTTAGTGCCCGGTATGTTGGCTTGTTGCCGATCAAAAAAGCAATGAAATATCATCTTATAATATAGTAACCATGGTAAACTAACCATGAACACTTTTTAGGAGTTCGCTAAGGTGTCAAAAAGTGTCCCTCCCGCTCACTTGAGTAGTTTCCCCACCCCTAAGAGTCTGGAACAGGTAACAAATGATTGCCCCCCTCGCTGGTCCACTGTCCAGCCAATCAAATTCGTTAATGCGACAACAAAGGTGTGGCCTAGATTTGGACGTCGATGAAGAGACATGCTCAGCTGTTCAATGATGCAAGACGGCCCATTCCTTGTCTTTACAAGGTGGTTGGTTAAAATGAATGACCGTCAACAGATTTACGCAACACAATGCACTAGAGTCCCTGCCTGTCGCGACAAAATGTTCACTGACTGGCTGTGAACAGAGGTGTCTTTGAACTTTTTGAAATAGATGGCATGGCTCGTAAACTAAACATTGATTTCATAACTCAGCAAGACGACCTTCTTCCACACATGACATCATGTATTAAGATGCGTAAACAAACTTCAACAGATTTAAAAACTCAAGTTAAAGATAATGAAAATCAGACCTCTAGGGAGCCGCAAGGTCTATATTGGCCTCTATATTGGAGTGGCCGCTCCGCCTAAGTGCCCGGTTAGGCTGTTCCTGACCACCAGGCACTCTCGCGGAAACTACTGTAATAACAAATAAGATCGAAGGCTAGGATCTTATTGCTCTAATTGCTGCTTGTTTTTGTTTTTGTAAGTTGGAAACCTAGAAGAATCAGAGTTTTATTATTTTCTTCTCTTTGCACTTATCTTGTCTTTTTCATTAGGGGTTTACAAAATCTGTGTTCAGATTTAAGTCTTGGATGTAATTTGTTGTTACCGTGGCAGTGATGTGCTAATTTCAAAAAGATGTTCTGGTGTTCAAGTGTTGATGTATGACACATCAATATACAGCCAAACTTCTTTAAGCTGCCAACTTGGAATCAAAGGAAAGGCGGTGTCATGAAGATTTTGACACCACAATGGAAGGGAAAATATGAAGATTACCACTGTAATTTATTAGCAGATCCATACCATGGTAAAAGCAGGTTGTAAGCCTGAATGGCGGTTTAACATGAGGCAGTATACTGTCTGATGTAAATGTAAGTTTCTTGGAAAATTCTGATTCCCCCTCACCATATATATTTTTCATTTGAATTTGAAGGCCCCTGTGATATTTTTTCTGGCCATGGGTACCTATTTTATTTGTTTTTTTTTTAAGTCATGGAAACGGCGCTGAAAAGAAAAAATCCCATCACAATTGGTGGATTCCTTTTAGGACATAACCAGTATCGCTTCCTCTTCATTATATTAATGAATTAATGTATTTGAATTTAATCAGATTATGATTATGAATACATGTCATGGAGTCTGTCTTATGGGTCCAGTCTGAATTTTACCATGAATATGAATTTTATTCAGAGCAATTTTAATTAGCATATATGTGACGGTACTTGTCATTATTAATGTTATCCTTTTCCATTGTTATTTGAAAATGTCCCGTCATTTCATTATCTTCACCCATTTTAGTATGATAACTTCATTCTGCTCATTGCATTTATCATTATGTAAAAATGTATTGCACAATGGAAACTATGAAGATGTGTATTTGCAGAAGTGTGCTGCTTTTTCTCATGGGAGTTTGGTGGAAATTTGTGTGTGGTTTGTGACTTCTTTCTTTACAATTTTATTGCACTTATCATTGCTTTTTTAATGTTATTTTGAATGGGGCTTTTTCTTCATCATTGATCTAACAACATGCTAGCGCTTGCTCTCTGGCCCAACGCCATATACTGAGACACAGATCTGTTTCATAATTATTATTGATGTCAGGTCTTTGTGAAGGTAAAAAGTAGAGAGAATGTTTATTCCCACTATTTGTCATTTATTTGTTTGTAAAATATTGTCCAAAAATAAAAACATTTTGTTAGAAAAATGACTATCCTAGAAAATCCATGATATATTCAAATCGTTAATAAATTTGCATCCTTTCAAGACAGTTTTACTAAACTTTTACTTGGCAGTACTGAATCCAGTCAAATGCAAATGGTCTTTCATGATTGTGCTAAATATTGATAAACAGATATTTACCTTGTATATTATGTTATCTTGTGCTTGTATATGTTTTTCTAGGCAGTATGTTTATATGAAAAGCAATAAGTCTACAATTTAAATTTAACTTTTTAGGATAGATAATTTAAAGAACATGTTACAATTTGACTCATTTTATGTAAGACTTATTAAGTTATGGGAAAAAAAAGAGGAGGAAATGTCAGACAAAAATTTTTGTCAGATTGTCAAAGCTGATTTCTTTATTGTATAATTGTCTACATCGTGCTATGCTGTTATTAGTGTTAAATTGAGGCATGAAATAAAACACTGATGTTATGATTATTTTTAAAGCTGTCTTTTCATTGACTCGTATGATTTTATATTCTAAATGACATTTTGTAATTGTCTACAGATACTCATCCATCCATCCAGCTTAGCATGAAGAAATAACAAACAACATTTTATATGTATGAAATATGGAGTTTATTGACTGTATTAAGAGGCTAATATAATATATTAATGATAATAAAGATGTATTGTAAATACATAAAACAGAAAAAAAACCAACAAAACAAAACAAAAAAAAACTTGGTGCAAAGAAAGGAATTGTGGGCTAAGCAGTACATTGTCAATGCTCTAAACATTTTTTTTTTTTTTTTTTTTACTGCAGGCAAAAGTATCTTTCAATTTTTGCTTCATTTGATAAATACTAAAAAAAAACAAAAAAACCACAACACGAGACTAAAGACTATAGCTAATGGTTGACTTTGTTCATATATTTAATGTATAAATTATATATAAATATATGTGTATCAATGTATACATATAGATGTAGAAAGAAACATAAATAATGGGTAAAACAATAATATGTAAAAGAAAGTAAAAACAGTATGTAGAATCAAATATCAAATCTTTTCCTACACGACTTCTTACTTTCTTTGCATGGATAAATATGTATAGAGCTAATCAAAAGTCATGCTATTGCTATTTAGTCACCTTTAATCATGATTTCAAATTTTTCATTTTTTGCAGAGAAGATATTAGAGGAAGGGCATTATCATAATCAACCCTTTTCATTTTTATCATTGATTTTTTAAAGGGAAAATCTTTTACTACATTGCCTTTGTAGTTTTCTTGATAGGATATCAATTTTAATAACAACCCTATAACAAAGGACAAGACAAACACAAACTGACAAAGACTTGTTAATGGAGGTGTGAGTATTAGATGGGTTATTTAAGGACAGGTCCAGTAAGAAGTAGATAAAAACACTTTATTGTTAAGTCTGATCTGTTGTCAAATGTGTCACTAAGTAAAACTTGTGGAAGTTGTCTCTTTTTTGACACAAAAATTTGTGGAAGTTGACCTGTTCCTTGACACAATGGCAACAGAAATTGCACAAAATGGAAGACAACGACAACGACGACTGAAGAGTATAGAATCTTCGTTGAGATACATAAGGCATTATATTTGGTGATCACATTGCAGTGGGCAGCATCGACTCACAGAGTCACACTTATTTTTCAGCATAAACAGTTGAATATTTTATAGGTGGGGTGGGATAGGGACAATGTCATTGTCAAAACTCATCTCTTATAAACTCTTTAGGAGGAAATATGCTAGATGAAACTAAGGGGAAATATACATACCTTGACCAAAAAATACCCCCCCCCCCCCCAAACATATGTCAAAAAATGTATGTATGTACGAAACAACCTATAGTTATGAATAATTATATCTAAAACATTTTGATAAAAGTAAATGTCCTTTACAGCTTATTAATGGGCCCAGCCAAATCAAAGAGTTATCGGTAGCATTCAAAACCAGATGGCAGTGAATAAAACTGAATCCTTGAGTCGGGCATTTTTCTGGCAGTGACAACTTTCAAACAAAGAAATAAAGGGAGGGCAAAAATTTGTCATCTTCATACTCATACATCTGCTCCTTCACAATTACAGTTAATTACAAAGACTCGCTACAGAAGGTAAGTGTAATGGTTTTCCGTCTTGACACAAGCATAATGAAGCTTGTGATTTAATTTTGTTTTTCCTTTAAGCAAAGTCATGGCTTTCAACTTTTAAATTTTGTGAAATAATCATAATCATAATGACATGGAAGCAAAGCTACAGATTAAGCATTTCTCTTCTAAAGGCAATTAAAAAAAGAAAACAGATAAATAAAAAAAGGCAAAATTGTAAAAGAATTTATCTTCATATGCTAAGATTCTGTTCCTTGGGTTAGAAAGATTTAAGTAAGTAGTTCACTTGGCATAAATCACAACAAAAATACAATGGGCAACTGAATCAAACAAACAGACACCCCCCCCCCCCCCCTACCCAAAAAACAAAACAACAAAAAACAACAACACATAAAACAAAAGACTGAAAATGAATATTCTTTCTGACAAATTGCAAGGATTTTCATTTACTTGGGCACAAGGAGTTATTTCCCTCCACAGATTTTCATCATTCAGGCTATTAAATATCAACTTTTAATTAACTGTAGTAGCATTTTAACTTATTTTAATTCCAAATGAAAAACAACAAACAAAACCTCTCTACAGGCTTTTTTAACCCTTATTTTTAAGGCAAAAAAGCCCACAACCAAATACAATACATTATCTTAGGAGTAGAAACAAAATCCCTTCCCTAATTAATTGTACTTGTATTGTGCACACAATCTATAGACCTACTACCGCAACTGCTGGTACTATTTGTTGCAGCCATATTAGCATGATGTTTGAAGCTAAACTGGTGAGATGGGACATTGAAAATGATGATAATTAAAGATAATAATTAAACAAAGATCAATCACTTCAGAGTTTATAAATAGATATAGCAGAAAAAATAAGGAATCCAAGGAAAAGCATTGCTTTTAACTGGATGATAAATTTGTTCTACAGCTCATTAACTATACACATGGTCAAGGAGAATTATTTTCCATTCACAATGGATCCTTGCTTACGTCTTTCATGAAACAGAAAATTCAATTTGAAATTCAAAGCATGGTTAATGGATGCAATGAACAGAAATATAGGCCTAGGCTCTAATGTGGTTGATAATTCTGGTGAAGGAGATTTGTCCTATAGCATATTTAATAGAAAATAGAAAAGTAAATTGATTTCAGTTCAGGGTAAATGTCAAATGATTTGTTGTCTCAGCTGTTGAGTCAAGCACACAGACTATTTCAAGCATTCTTAAACAGTCAACAGCAAGGTAATTGTCTGAAAACACATATAAACATAATAATACCATAAAGAATTTTTTTTTTTTAATCACAAAAAAGAAAGAAAGAAAAGTAAGCAAAGAAAATAAGGAAGAAAAATATTTTCAACAGTAATGTCCAAATTGAGTAATCTTTGAATTTTGATTCACTTTCGATAAATCACCCATGATTGGAATTAACAAGAAAAATGTTATAACAGATGAATTCAACTTTGATTAAACCAAAAAAAAAAAAACCAAAAAAAAAACCAAAACAAAACAAAAAAAAACTGTAGGTATATATTTATATATATAATATATAAGTAGAAAAGTAAACCCAGGAAAATATCTGAAAGAGAATCAATCAACATTTTCATATCATCAATGGTCCAATGATGACGCTATCAACATGGCCATATCGCCACATGATTTCCACTTGAATGTCAAAACCATTTATGTACCCATGATCAGTCTCGTCAGTTGTTCCTGGGGTAAAAAGATTGGGAAAAAAATATTATACAGACGTCACTGCATCAAAATTAACTTTTTACATCGAAAAAAGCCACAAAAAACAAAAAAACAAACAAACCAAAACCAAAAAACAACCCCAAAAAAACCCCAAC
>JBCJKE010224183.1:0-16794 GCA_039654525.1 Melibe bucephala
GTTCTGCTCCGCCTTCATTGGACTCGTCAGAGTTCCAATTAAACTTCACTTCCAGGTAAGTTCGTTTAATTTGGTAATTACGTCTTAAAAAAGTGTCCTAAGATCATTAGGTTCGCTAAGATAAAGGATATCTTTTGTCAACTAAATAGTTTTCAGCACTAAATAAGCGGGAGAAAACCGAAAACAATGGCCAGAAGATGAAGCAGTGACCAACGATCAGCTCGTTGTAAAATGCTTTGATAATATAGTGAATGGGCTACCTACAGCCACATGCCCTACTTTGCAGAACCATAACAAAGCCGCTAGGGAGCCTAAAAGCCTCAATTAACTTGCAACCTGATTGGTTGCTATTTATGTTTTCACTGGTACCGTGCTGGGTTTTTATGTTACTAAAATAGAACCAAGGTGAGGGTTGCTGCCCTGAATTCAGGGCCTGCGCTTCTGCCAGGCGGCCGGGTCGCGCCTCAATTCATGGCCTGCGCCCGAGCCGGCTTAAGCGCGACCATGCCCTGAATTCAGGGCTTGTGCTTCTCGAAGGTTAAATTTCCATAATATTGATGAAAAAGATTGTCTTGGGCAGCTGTCATGAATTACATATATATCAGAATTGCATCAGACTTTTAAAATTGCTACAGCATACCTTGTTCTGTTCATGTGCATGCATGACTTTGGCCAGGTGGTAGTATAGTGTGCATTCTTGGCAATGTTTGATTTGTCAAAGCAAGGGTCAAAGTTCAACAGTTGACCCACTGAGCCTCAGCACCTGTAAACAATGTCCACTTGTTGAGGAGCTCTTCTTCTCAAGGAAGCATAGAAGTGGACTGTCTTTGATACAGTGCTTGTCATTAATGTGCCTTCTTGTTTGAAGCACACTTAAACTCAAAGAAGAAATACTGCTGCCTGGTCTCCCCCACTGATCAGCAGAGATGCACAATTTTGATCCATTTTCAAGGATGATATAGATATTTGGTTCTTTACCTCTTGTAGTTGCAGAGGATCATTTCAACTTTACAATTATATGTAAAATTTTCTCTCACGCCTTGCATCATCAAGCATAAAATTTTACAGCACAATTGAGTAGTTTTGAGCTAGAAATAAAAATGTTGACAGAAACGCAGAGCTGCCAGCCTTATGCCAAAAATATGTATTTTTACGACTTTTTGATAATTCATTTCCTCTATGCTCTTTATGTGTAATTGAAAATTTTATTGTGGCCATTGTTGTCAGGCCAGACAATCAAGCAATTGAAAATGTTTTTAGAACTGGTAAAACATAAAAAAAAAAAAAAAAAAATTATCAGACCTGTAACTGTCATTCATATTTAGGTGAATGCCTTTCTTCTCTTTCTTTCTTTCTGTTTCTTTCTTTCTTCCTCTTTGTCTCTTTCTTTCTTTCTTTCTTTCTTTCTTTTCTTTCTTTCTTTTCTTCAAATGTGCACAGGTTCTGGAGGTGTTGTGTGGCATGGCTTTGTTTGATTTTTGTTTGTTTTGGTGTGTGTGTGTGTGTGTGTGTGTGTGAGTGTATGTGTGAGTGTTTGCAGGTCTTTAAAAAAAAATTATTCCTCTCGATGCATGTCTTAGAATCAGTGAGGTTCTTTCCGACTAACACTTCCATTTTAATTTAACAAACAGCGAACCAGCACCGTTGGCATCATTGCCGTCCAGAGTAAAGGGGCCACTTCCCGCAACGAAGGTACGTGTTCCCTTTTCCCGTTTATGGGTGGTACTTGATCGAAATTTCAGTGTAGATGTCCCCTGTTCATAAACTTTCATATTTTATCCCCCTTTTTTTCTCTCTCAGTGATTAGTGTTTCTAGTATCTTTGGGTTTGTTTTTTTGTTTGTTTTGTTTTTACTTTTTGGAAGGTTGGGGGATGTTGGGAGTTAACTATTTAAATGCAATTGACAGGGATAAGTATACAAACTAAGTATAAGGTTATTATTTGGTACTGGGCATTTTTTTGTTTTTAATCTCTTTCCTTTTCCTTCCCCCCTTAGAAAAATAATAATTTCCATCATGGTATATGTGGTTAGGTTTTAGGATAAGTTCATCCTAGTGGAAAAGGATTTATGTCTTGTTGAAACGGTGTGCCGTCTTTTTGCTGTCTTTGTCTCTCCCTCACACCGCTTGCCTTGCATTCAACATGCTAGCTAGTCCTCCAGCGTGGACGTCTGCTCGTAGGGATTTACCACTGGAGATGGCTCATGACCTGACGCAATCCCACCTGGCGCCGTGGCACAACCCGCTCTCCACTTGCCTTTGGCCGCAAGGCTCATAACCAAGTCGCTGCCTCCAACGGCCTTGGAAATCTCACCGGAAAGAAGTACTGTAGTTCTTCAGACACCACCGCGTCCCATTTCACACATGCATGGGACTTTTGGTGTCGCATACAACACCCCCGTCCTGAATTTGTCTTTCTGATTGTCAACTCAAAGTTTGTGTGACTCCCACATTTGGACAATTTTATCGTTTGCTCACTTTTCACCGCTTCGGAGACTCCTCGTCAGGACAGTGTGACCCTATATTTTGAACATTTCAATATCACATCATTGTGCTACTGTATTGACACTTCTTTGGGCCATCGGATATGTTTCTCACTCCAGATTCTGATTCTCGTTATGGCTTCAGTTCTTCAACCGATTGCTGGATCCACTTTGTTTTACATGTGACAAAAACAATAGTGCTTCATCAGTCCCGTGTCATCAGTTATTCTGGAGCAACAGGATACTTTAGGACATTGTGCGATGGTCTGCTTTAAATAAATGGTTTTTAAAAAAGACTGGCCATTTTCTTGTGATTTCATACTGGACTTTCACCCGAGCATGTGTTCAAACTGTTTGACAATTTGCTTCTTCAAAGACTGCTACAGAGGGGGTGAAGCCGCTGCTAAGTCCCATTCATCAACTTTGGGATCTCAAAAACACACCCAAAGTTTCACCCTATCCTGTTGGAGTTTTCAACTTGAGAAGTGAACTCATCTCTACTATGTGAAGCAACCGGTCATGCCATTGGACCATCGTCACCTGAGTTTTTTGACATCTCAAACACCTTCTGGCACTTTTCCTTGGGCCCTTACTGTGGGATTTTACTTTCCATGTGGAAGATACACATCTGATCAAGGCGAAGGGATCTTTAAAGGGAATGCTAAGGCAAGACCAGTTGTAACCCTGTCTTATATCAAGGCAAAGCGTTGGTGGTATACCATCTGTTAATCTTATTCTCTTTTTTGATCCACAGAGTCTTGCTTTCATGTTACACAAACGTTTTGCTATTTCATTCCTTTAGATACGTTGCTGTTCTCCTTTATCAAATTCCAATCTGAGGAAGAAGAAAATATTTACATTTTTAAGCCATCTAATTTCAGTCTTAACGTCAGGTTATTTGTAAAGATTCACCTCTTTTTCTCAGGATCATAATTTGATGTCTACTTTTACCTTAAGTCTGGTTGCAGTAATCATTGTTTAGGTTTCCCTTTTCTTTTCTCAACAAACATACATGGGGCAAATTTGGACAATAGGCTTGGTATCCTTGTGCTGTGATTAATACTTTGTCCAATTTCTTTCTTAAATAAATTCAGGGTGATGATGCAGACAGTGGAAAAGAAAAACAAACCAAGCCCCTTCCATCCTCGGATGTCGCAGCTGTGGAAGAGAACAAAGGTTTGGATTTTCCTCCCTTCCTCTCTCTCAATTTAAAATGCAGCTTGAGGATAACTAGTTTCAATAGCATTTTATTTTTATTTATTTTATGTGACCATTCCCTCTCCCTCGTCTGGGTTAGGAATGTGAAATTTCTTAAAGGATAAAGAAGAGCATTCTTGTAATGAATGAATGTGAGGTTGTTTTTGTTTTTATTTCTTTTTCTTTTTTTGTTTGTTTTTGGTTTGTTTTTTGTTTTTTTGTGTTTATGTTTTTTAAATAAAAAAAATAAACATAACTTAAGCAAAGCATTCTATCCTTATCCTTGGTGCTGTCCTGGCTAGAAAATCCAGTGACACATTTGACTTATTTTGTTCCCTTCTGCACCTGTTTTGTCCCTTATAATACAACCATGTACTTGACAATTTGTCTAGACTCGCCAGTACAAGCCATGGAGACTGCTGATGGGTCTAAAAAGGAGAAACAGGCCAAGAAGAGGAAGTGGGGTTCAAAGACGTCGAAAGCCACCAAGGCGGTCAAGAAACCGGCCAACATGGAGATCTCTTCTGATTCACTCAAGGTTTGCCGTTTATTGAAGATTTATTGTAAAAAAGCTAAATAAAACAAAAGCAAATCTGGACATTCAATTGACACCTTAAAACCATATATACAGATACATGTATGGTAGAAAACATTGTGTAATGAAGTTGAACGTTAAAGACTCTCACAATGATGCAAGGGTATAGACCATGCCCACTATCGGAACTGTGACTGTGCTCTTAGACTGAGTATGCTGTGTTGTCATGTGCTGTTTTTGAAGTCTTTTATCTCTTCTAACTCTTCTATGCTTTCATTCATCAACAATCACCATGAGTATATCAGTTCTTTATCTTCATTTATCAACAATCATTATGACTCTCTGATGTTGATAGATTCCTTTAGTTTGTCAAGATTCAAAAATACCTTTTTTTTTCAATTCAGGGTTTAATAGGTGAAGTGAAGCTCACAGAAACCGTCTTTGACATGGAAACAGAAGTTGTCAACACTCTGGATTATGATGAACAAGAGGACGATCGAAGGGATATTAAAGTGAAGAGAACAGTTGTTCAGGTAATGATGATGTTGCCTTAATTTAGTCTTTCTTAGAATTTATCAATTCACAATTCAGATCAATAATTGCAATTATTACTTGCAATAAATAGAAATCTTGTCCATTTGTTTGTCATGAGCCGTGTTCAAGCTAAATTCTTACAAACATTTCAAGAGATCCATGAGATATATTTAAAAATTACACTCAATTAATCCCTGATTCTTTTGGTTTTTAACCTCAAACCGAATGTTGTCATCAGAGGAGCGTCGCAAACAGAAGCAATTAGTGTAAATAACTTGCCCTAGGCTAAAATGATAATGTCCCTAACAGGACTTGAACCTACAACCTTTCAGTTGTGACTCCAAATTGCTACTGTTGAGCCACTGTGAGCAAAATAATTAAGTCAAATACTCAGTGTAATTTCTAGAGATCAACCGTTTCTTCAATTTCAGTCATCTCCACGCCCCGCAGAGGAAGTGGAAGAAGCTGTGCAAATTGAAGACGAAGCTGATGAAGCCGGTGAAGTGGAGGGAGATGCAAGACAAGTGGAAACCAGAGACACTGTAATTGAGGAAAAGCCTTTGTCACCTGCCTCTGTTCCAGAAGAGCCACAAGAGAAAAAGATCATCAAACTCTCTTCAGCTTCGCCCAAAGAGGGCAAAAAGAAGGTGAAGGAGGGCAAGAAAGTCAAGGTGAAAAAGGATATAGTCGTCTTGGAGATTGATAAAACCAAAGACAAACATGCGGAATCCGAAGCAACAGATGGCGCTAAGGGTAAGAAGAAGAATGCCCTTTTCTCCTTTCAGTATTTAAAGTTAAGTTCAAATTTATCCACTCAGAGTCGGTTTGTCCTTCATCACACATATGTGTGAAAGGCAGGTCTGTTACTTTTCAGCTAATTGCCAGTAGCATAGTAGTTTTGTGTCTGCAGAAACTATGGAGAGTAAGGAAGTTAAAATCATAACAAAAATGGAAGTTACATTTCCGAGTCTAGTATATGACTCTCGGCTTAGTTTTTAAACTACAAATTCGGTGTGATAGTCCGATTATGTCAAACTTCAGGTCATAAGCATCTCATGAGAGTGAGGAAAAATCATTTTAGATTTTAATGTTATTTCTATTCATTGAGAACAAAAATATGTTGGAAGGATGTACCACTTGTATTAAGTGATTACAGGCTGGAATCATATTAGTAGTTTTATCTATCTCCTTAAGAGTAAAATGAAATTTTGTGGGGGTTGTGACCTTGAATGAACACCATACTGTATCAGTGTACTTGACATTATTTTGGGACTTTTATTTTATGCAAGATCTTGGTGGTCTTTTGATGCCCATCATAAACTATGATTCATTTGTTCTTTCTAAGACTTACAGAAAATTATGTGTCAATATTTCTCATGGAGTCATATTCAATCATCTTGATTTGTTTACTTCTGATGTTTTGTTTTTTTCTTTTGCATCATTAGGGAAAGTAATTGCAACTCGTCGACCCAGCAAACCAGTTCTTCAGCAGGTGGATGATCCTGAGCGGGTTTTAGAGAAGCAGACCACCGCCCGAAATCAGATCTCCAGAGTCGTTCGCATAGTTGGCTTGGTTCGACCATTCACCCTGAACCAGCTGAAAGAGCTGCTGAAGAGGACGGGTGAACTTGAAGATGAGTCATTCTGGATCAACAGCATCAAATCAGAATGTCTAGTTACGGTACATATGGTTCATTGCATGATATAATGTTACCGCAAGTGGGGCAACTGTCTTCAAACTGTTAAGAGTATGGTTTATATATATATGAAGAGTTTCAAGTTTTGGTTTAACCTACAATCCCTTTTGGAAATATCTCTTTGAGGTTTATAAGCCCTGGAAAGTGGTAGTCATATCACATCTATACTCTGTAAAGTTGGGATGGAATATTGTAGTGCCTTTGATTGTGATATTGGGTTGTTTGACTGTTTCCAAGAGTAGAATTGAAGTTAAGCAAAATAGCTTGTGGCTTAAAGAAGAGTAAGTATTTCAGTTTTACGTTAATAAAAGAAAAACAAAACAAAATAAAAGAACAATTAACAAAAGAAAAATCACAGAAGGGAATATGTTTTCTCTTTTTTTGTTTAACATCATTTTAAATAATAAAAAAAAAATTTATATCAGGTATCAATTTTATATGTGAAATATATCATCTGTCGCATTAGGTGAGCTGAAAAAATCCTCAGAGACAAGAAATTGCATTTCTTACAGCACCAAACCAAACTCCTCTTTTTTTCTCATTGCAGTACAAAACTTCAGAGGAAGCTGTTGCTACAAGGAATGCACTCCATGGCACAAAGTGGCCATCCTCCAATCCAAAAATTTTGGATGTTGATTTCTCCACACTTGATGATGTAAGAGAAACTTGTAGTTCTACTTAACAAAAGTCTATAGCTAGTTTTACTTGAGTATTTGACAAGTGTTGCAAATTTGCTTGTTAATCATGGTTATGGCTATGCACTGTGACTTGAATGCAGACTTCCCGGTGCAGACTCAATTGCGATTAAATTTTTCATTTCTTGTGGAATTGTCTCCTTGTTATTGGTAAACAATAATTCTGTCAAATTGAATTTCTTGTCAGCGTCAACTGAGTCAGGTTATTTTAGTATCTCAAGTTGGATAATGTCATCTTCTTCCCAAAACATTCACTTAAAGTTGATTGAAACTGGTGAAAGGAGATCACATGTTGAAAGCCATATGCTTTTGTGATCTTGTTACTATCATCCAAAGTGATTGAAATAAATTGAGTATCAGCTTCATATCATACCTTCATACCTTTTCATATCAGCTTCTGTGTGCCTTTATTGTATCTACCATCGTTTTTAGTAAAAAAAAAAAAAATGTTCTTCTGTATTATGAAGACATGCCTTTCATTCGCAGACTTCATCTCACAACAGACATGGCACCATATCTCTTTTGCTGTCAGTATTTGACAGAGGCTCCTTGATAAACAGTCAGAGGACTTTATTTCTTGCTCAAGTTTTCCAGTTGTATTTTTTAGAAATTGTTGATATTGATCTTCTTCTTGATCACTCAGCATTGACTGCAAGTGTACTTCATTGAAGAGGGGACAAAAATCTTGTCATATTTGTGATGATTTTTTTCCTGCATTTGTGTGGCATCTAAGGCTGATAGGAAGACACTTGGGCTGCAGACTGTGATGTCCCAGATTTGAATCTTGGTGGAAAGGGCTGTTTAACACTCATCCTTGCACCACCCAGGTTTATGAGCACAGTAGTCTCCGTCTAATAACCCGCCCTTCGGTGACAAAGAAAATGGGCTATTAGACAGAGCGAGTTATTTGATGAATAGGCAAAGGGGGTAACAAAGTACGTAGGTACATTATATATTAGGTAATTGAATGTACAGTGCATGTTGTTTAATCAGTTATTACCTTTTGTGTAGAGTGCCTCGTGATAAAACTAAACGATGATAAGCTGCAAAAACAACCAATCAATGGTCTATAGTGACAAGTCACCTATGGGTGTTCCTCTTTGTCCCTCCTTCTTCTTAGACGGCTGGGCTTTCTATGACATAATCTTTCATAACAGATTCGTATGGGAATGCTTAGGCTCCACTAAACGTTGCTCAATAATCAGACCATAGGACCACACTATGCAGGAGAGGGTGGCATTACTCTTCTGTTCCCCATGTCTAGGCGGGACCTGTGCTGTGGTGTGGTTGACCAGATTACTAAGATGTGATTGTGTCTCTATTGTGAGACAATTGGTTTGAATGTCTGTTCTATTATTGCCTTTGCAAGTAGCAAGCTTTTAAAAGTCTTGACATTGATATGCAAATGACTTGTTACCAAGTTTATGAATGGGATGGCTGTATTAAGTTTTATAATTCTTTCTTGTCATCATTATTTATTATGGGCTCAGGGAAAAAATACGGGGTTATAAGGCGAAGGTCTGGTTTGAGAGCGGGCTATTAGAGCGGTATTTTAAATAGAGGGAAAAAAACTGTTTCACAGAAACAGCGGGTTATCAAGCGAAGTGTGCTATGCTTAGTGGGCTATAAGGCGGCGGGTTATTAGACAGAGACTACTGTATTAGACAAAAGGCAATTTTTCAATGACTTATTGGGCTTGACTTAAATCTTTATGCTAGTAAAGTCATCCGACTTGCAGCTTCGGCAGCTCACCTTATTTTTCTGCAAAAGATTGTCCATTTCTGTCTGTCCATTGCAATTTCTCTAATCTTCTTGAGATGACAGCTTTATATTTTCATTTGGCATTCTTTTGAGACCATTGTGGCGTGTTATAGGCAGTGTGTTGATTGGACATCCTACATATTTTGGCCCCACATCAGTAAGATAAAGGTTCAGTATGCTATGGAAATAAGGCATGTGAATTGGTTGCAGCTCTGTTTGCTCCCTAGAGATCTGAGATAATTGCTGGATTGAAAAGGCATTTCAGTGAACCCCTGTGTAAAGTGCAAAGAGCATGAGTTAGTGGAATACTTATAAATGAGAGCTCTTTTCTTTCTATCTTTTTTTTTTTTTCTTTTGAAACTTATTTGGTGTGCACTTTTCTAATTGTCTAGGTTAAATACCGTCAGAGTGGTTCCACTGGACCTTTACCAAGCATGCAGAGAGCAAAGGAAGAACCGGTAGCCAGACAGACGGACAGGGACAAGAGGGATGAAGAGGAGCGGGAGAGGAGACAAAAGGCCAGGGAACAGCGAGAAAAGGAGAGAGAAGAAAGGGACAAGGAATTGAGAGACAAACGGGAAGCGGAAAAGCAGAAGCGAAGGGAGCCAGACAGACGTCCTAATGTGAGGGAGTGGGATAGGGATAAAATCCAGCAGCTCTCTAGGTATGAATCCACCCAGACTGATCTACCTGCCTTGTACATTAATTTAATAGGAGTCTTCGCCTGCTTTATTTGTCAGTATTAATGTTATCATTGTTTTTTATTATTATCATCATCATCATTATAATAATATGCCAACACTTTAAAAAAAAATATAGAAAGACAAACAGCAACGCGGATGGGTCATTTCAAAAGTATTATACTTCCAGTGAGCAATTGCTTTTGTTATTAAAACCTTTTTTTTTATAAAGCTTGATTTAATGGAAATGGATGGCCCAGCCTTGGAAGTAGGAAGCCTTCAGTACCACCAATGCCAGGCTTACCAACAAGCAGCAACATTCACACATAATACTGTTTCATTGATGAACCCAAAGGCCACTGACCTCTTTATGTAAATGTTGAAAAGTGCTCTTTTCTTCTGTGCATGAGTCTTTTTTATTCTTTATTTTCTAACTAAATAGGTCACGGTCAAGATCAAAAGGACGGGACGAGGACAGGGCGTCAAGGCGGTCCAGGGATCGGGAAAGAGATAGGAGTGAAAGGAAAAGACGTGAAAGGAGTCGTGATAAGGATGAGGAGAAGAAAAAAGAGAAAAAACAGAAAGGTATATATAAAAAAGAAACTCTTGAAACAAACAAAAATATTCATATGTATAATATGTATGTTTGTTTTTGTTTTGTTTTTTGTTGGGGTTGTTTTTGTTGGTTTTTGTTTTGTTTTTGTTTGTTTGTTGGTTTTTTTTTTGTTGTTGTCTTGTTTTGTTTTTTAAAATTTTTCACTTAAGTATCTGTATTTTTTAATCAATGCGAAGTTTTTATAGCTTTGTTATTGTGAATTAAAAATAAAAAAAGATAGAATTTGAATTACTTTTTCATAATAAATTTCGTTTACTGCTTATCTCTTCAAGTTTTATAATGATGGTTTTTCACGCCATGTGCCACATCTCTCTTGACCTTTTTCTGGAAGTCGAAGTAATTTTGTCAAAACTGATAGGCTGACGGAAATCATTCTTTTTCGTAAAAATGTTTTAACTATGTTTTGTATCAAAACTATTGATAACATTTTAGTTTTACAAATACTATACAAATTTAAAAGATTCCCAGGGCATGGTTGTTAAAATTAAAAACAACATGAATTTTCCACCTATTGTTAGGGTTCAGGATTGTGATGATTATTTTTGTGACCTTGATCTCAAAAGTTCTTAGTTAACAGATAAAGCTAGATCGAGATTTCTGAAATGGTCCAGATTTTTCAGGGGCAAGATGTATTAAAATGACATTGTAGGCAGTTATGACAATTTGATCCATGTCTTTCCAAAGAGGTCTGAAAAATTCAGATTTTATATACATGGCCAATTGGCACATTTGAGATGTAGAGTTGAATGGTCAATGTCACACTCAACATCAATTCAATGTCACACTCAACATCATTTCAATGTCACACTCAACATCAATTCAATATCACACTCAACATCAATTCAATGTCACACTCAACATCAATTCAATATCACACTCAACATCAATTCAATATCACACTCAACATCAATTCAATATCACACTCAACATCAATTTGTCCCACCAGCCTGGTTTCATCTTGTGACAGTCACTTATTGATTGGTTGGTTCACCATTTCAACATACACTGTAGAGCAGGTGGGATCTTGTCATTAGAACAGCCATTAGCTAATGTCTTTGTCATGCATCATGGGCCCTTTTTGTAAATAAATGTAAATTATCCTCTTTTTTTTTTTCTTGTTCATTTTGCAGCTGAGGAAGAACCCCCTGCTAAGTTGTTGGATGACCTGTTTAGAAAGACGAAAGCCACCCCATGTATATATTGGCTGCCTTTGACGGAAGAACAGGTGAAAGCTGACACATGTTTATACACATACAATCATATACTTCTGAGTTTCTTCTTTAACCTGTCGGATTGGAATATGGAGATAGGAAGCTGCTTTTTTTTCCATCAATTTTTTTTTTTAGTTTGTGTTCTACAATGTCATTTTTAATTAGATTGGAATGTCATACAAATATATATTTTTTTTCTTTTTTAAATTGTAGGCTACCCAGCCATATTTTAATATAAAGTTTTCTTTCCTTCTGTAGGCACAGCAGAGATTAGTTCAGAAGGAAGAACGTGAAAAGGAAAGACAGAAGAGGCTGGCAGCCATTGAGGAAAGAAATAAGGAAGAACAAAAGAAAAGGGTAAGAGAGGAGATTTGGGTTTGAGATAATATTTTTCTTGCTTCATTCGTTTGCATGGGTTTGGGGTCTATTTTGGATTAGTCTTGTTGATGGGTTGTTATTGTTTATTGGATTTTCGCCACTGTCTTAGTATCCATTGGCATTTTTGTTTAATTTATGGCTGGTATGACAATTTTTGATTTGTAATTTTGTTTCTCTCCAAACATGACATAGATTTATTGAATGTAGAATTGTTGGTGCTGATCATTTCAGGCATGATCCTAGAGAGCAGATAAATGGGACTTTATCCGAACCAGAGAGTTAATTTAGGCAAACTGTGTAAAGCATTCTTGAAAACTGCAAGAATTTATTTTTATCAAGATTGTTGATTAAACAATCAATCAGGGTGATTGTTTGACACTTAGTATTGTACACAGTATTTTGTCAAAGTGTTTTCACAATTGCTCAGATTGCTGAACTGAACACTGCTAAGGGACGGGGTAGGAAAACTTCGTTTACTCTGTTGTAGTTCATTTATAAAAGGAGAAAAATACAAAACGGCCTGTATTTATACTTTTGTCTTTGAGGATAACGTTTCAAACCATATTCCTTTGCAGGAGGCAGCTCGATTGGAACGGCAGCGAGAGAGACAAAGGGAACGGAGTCGAGAGAGGGCATCTGACAAGGCTAGAGACGGGGGTAGGGGAAGAGAGGGTGCAGTCAAAGGAAAGGCCCGTGCTAGATCTTCAGGAAGCAGAAGCAGAAGTCGGAGCAGATCACGTAGAAGAAGATAGATGTGGTTTTAGGCTATCATTTTTTATTTATTTTTATTTTTTTGTTTTTTGTCGAGCGACAGGCAAAGATTTCCTTCATTTACAAACTGACTGATGTCTATTTTTACAAGTTGCAGCAGTGTTTTTCTAGATATTTTTTTCCCTTTTTAAATCCCCTTTAACACCGAATGTTGCTGCTAAATGAATCATAATTTAGATAAAATTGTATGGTAATGGCATTATTGTTTTGTTTTTCTTCTTGTTTTTTTAGGAAAGTCGATTTCGATTTGATAAGTACATTTGATAAGTATGTGTAAAAAACATATTTTGTTATTTTTATAGTTTGATGTCATTGAGTGTTAGATGCCATCTAAGAAGGATCTCTTATGGGAAGGGGGATGAATGTAAGTGTGGAAAGTCTGTGCTCACCAGAGATCCATTAGTCTTGTCATCCCTTCTCTTTTGTCATGCAGTCACTTCATCGGCGTGTTCGGACATGTCCAGTCTCTTTGACTGAGTCCAGACAATCATGTTCATTGCTTAATCGGGTGTTGAAGGGGGGGCGCCATGAAAGGAAATGCGTGAGTCTCCCATAATGACACAGTATGATTATTTATACGCCAATTTTAGGGTGGATGATTTTGTTGGGAAATGCCATGTTGTGAAATAAATGGGTGAAAAGCGTTTGAATGTTATTTCCTCTCAAAATAATCACTTTTACATTAAAGAGCATTAGAGTGTGAAATATGTTTGGATGAAATGTATTCTCTTCCAGTTTAGAATGTCATTCTGCTTTCTACTCTATCAAAAGGCTCCCAAGTTTTTGGCTTGTGATTCAGGAGCAAGACATTGCCTTCATTTGAATATTGAGTAGGTTTTGCTGAACAGCAGGTTTTTGTTTGTTTGTGGTGTATGTATTCTCTGGTTGTTGTTGTTTTTTTTTCTCTTCTTTTTTTTTTCCAACTAAATTAATTATAAACAAAAGAAAACATACTTTAAAGCATTTAATTGAAGAGTGTAAAATTCGTCAGTATGAACGTTCATCTGGTTTCCATGTTTTATTTAGAATGCACAAGCAGAGCCAGGAATAGATCTCATGTAAAAGAGTCTTTTGTATCAAAGTTCAGGAAATTTCAATTGTCAACAGATCTGACTTTTTTTTTTTAATGCAGTTGTACATGTAATCTGACATTCACAATATGCTGTAAAGAGATATTTTCACATCGCTCATCCAAATATGACTGCATCAAAATCATGTATTGTAAGTCTTAGAGTAATTGTTAGTAGAACAAAATTTAAAAAAGTGAGTTCTTATTGCTTCAATAAACTCCAAACTTCCTGTCCCAATTATTTTTTTGCTTTTTAACAGACATTTTCATTTGTCAACAAGTATTTTGAACTTGCACCATACTTTATTCCCTAATTGAATTGAGGAATGAACTTTTTTTTTTAATGACACAGGGATAGATGAAAGGCATGCATGGTAGACCCATGGGTGTTGAGTTAGAGGGAAAAAAAAAAGCGGTCTAGATCTAGATCTAGGAATGTGATGTAGTTATTGACTGACGGTCCATAACCCAAAGCATTTTGTTTTCCCTACAATGCAATTGTAATAGCCATATATGTCATATGTAGGGGAAATAATTTCTCATTTTGCAAATATTTGAGTTACAACCATCATTTTCATGAGAGAATGTAATTTTTTGAAGTTCTTTCCATTGGCCAAATAGTTTGACAGAAGCTTGCCTTAAACTCCCCCTTTAAGAGGCAATGGGTTAAACTTAATTTTTACATCAACGCAAATGCTTTTTACCTCAGCTAACTAGGATTGCGTGTATATGGCCCTCAGCTCAAATTGAGCTTTTAAAGGTGTAACTTGCATGTGCCTCAATAATTACTCTGTTTGTTACAGATTGACCAGTGACAGATTTTTGCAGAATTGTTATAATATTGTTCTCTTGACAAACTTTGTTTTCTATTGGTCCGTTGCTGAAGAAACAAAGCAATGGTTGTCGCCTTTTTTTTTTAAGGACTTTTTTTTATTGAAATTTTAAGAAACTTGATTATTCTTTGGGAATGTTTGAAGATCCCATGTTTCTTCGATGGCAAAATATTTGTTGATTTGGATGGTAGACTCATATTGTTATTGTATGATATTCTTAGAGCTCTTGATGTGATAAGAAAAATGTCATTAGAGAGATTTGAAATGCTTTTACCGAGAGCGTAATGTCAGGCAGTGAGAAAGTTTCAACAAATGTGTCGGTGATTGTAAATATGGTGTTTATTATAAAGCATATGTCGCTAATTTTATTACATTTTAAAATAAAATTATTGCTATTTGACAAAAATTGAAATGGTTTACTTTGTTTTTTGTGATTTTTATTTTGTTTTTGGTGGCAATTTGTTTGTGTGTGTTATTTTTTAAATAATATAACATTCACGATATGCTGTAAAGAGATTTTTCCACATTGCTCATTCACTATGCTTGCATCAAAGTATCAAGTTTTGATACCACCATTTCTCTTCTTCATCGATCCACTGCCATGCAATAGTAGTTGCAGATCTGTTTTAACTTCATTCCTGACCCATACAGGATGTTAATGTTTGGCCTCGGGAGTAGAAAGACGGCTCTGATGTCGTTAAGTTTGGGGCATTCCATTTGGTGATGTTTGACAGTTTCATGGGGAAAACTATTACAAACAGGGCACAGCAGGGCGTGTTCAGGGTGTTCAGGTTTTAATCTATTCAGGTGATAGTTTAGTTTTATGTGATGTGAGTGGAGTCTGAAAATGCTGCCTTGATCTTTCCTCGTTAGTTTGTTGGGTTTTTTCTTTTTAAGCGCTAATGACCACCTCTGGGTGGAAGCTTCAGCGCTATATAAATCGATTGCATTATTATTATTATTGTTATTATTATTATTATTATTATTATTATTATTATTATTATTATTATTATTATTATATAAAATTATGTGCTACAATTAGACACAGGTATGTGTATAGGAGCCAAGGGGCTGATCTACAAGTTATAAGACAAAGAATTAGGTCTAACTCACCAGATAGAGACAATTTAAATAGGCCTCATAGAAAACATTAACAAATACAGTGGGAAGAATATAACAAAGAAAAAATGTATGGTTGCACTGAGAATTGAATAAGGGCAGTGACACCGATTTGTCTCACGGAGACAAGCAGACTACCACCAAAATGAGTGGATTGACTTGGTGGTAAGAACGCTATGCTTGAACTTGAAGTGCTTGCCTCGGCAAGACGAATCCTGTATCATTGTCCCAGATTCAATTTTTAAACTAAACAAAAATTCAAATATGTAACTGACACTGACACTCATTGGAACTCTAGATTGAACAACGCGTTGACAGTTCTATAGTATAGTGGGTTTGGCCGATTTTGTCAGTAATGTCAGTTTCAGCTACGTGAGCGTTGCTGAAGCGTCTTCTTGTTCAATAGAGGAACTGGAAGCGGAAAGCTCTTACTCTTAATTATAATTCGTAAATCAGTAATGTCCCATCTTTCCCGCCCTGGACGTCATGGTGCCACCAACGATGTTTTGACCGTCACTCTCCTGTGCTGATCTTGTGAAACAAACACCACGCCTCAAAGTCGGACCAGCGGGTGCTCAGTAACTGTTCGGGAGTCTAACAATAACTTTCAATAAGCAAATCGCTAGCCAACGGGCGGTCGGACTAAAGGATACTAGTTCGGTGGTCATTCATTATGATTCATCAACCAACCGCTAGCCGAATCGCTGGTCAGACGATGCCTTGTTCGGTTTTCATTCATCAACCAACCGCTAGCCGAATCGCTGGTGAGACTAGAGGATGCCCAGTTGGGTGATCATTTATCAATCAATCAATTAGTCAACGGGAAGTCAAAGGGATCCACAGTTTGGTCCACTTAAAAGTCGTCAACAAAATGGCTGATTGGCCGGTGGTTTGTGCGATGGTTGAGAAGGCAACTCAGGTTCACACCGGCAAAGACGCCAATTCTGCTTACCTTTGTCATTTCGACTGGAAGTTGCACCTGCGTGTGTTATAATATTACACACATGCAAATGTGTACGTGTGTTATAATTTTAAGTGTGTACGTTTGTTATAGTAGGTGTTGACATGCGTACTGTGACAGAAGTTTCCTGGCATTAGGACGGCGTCTGCATGCTAGACCTTGGCCAACTGTGTAGAGATTTAGCCTTGGAAATGGTGTATTTTTATCCCCCCCCCTCCTCTCTCTTTCTTTCCCTCTCTCTCTCTCTCTCTCTCT
>JBCJKE010225291.1:3014-14273 GCA_039654525.1 Melibe bucephala
TCTTCTTTATTAGCTGTGATAAATAGCGATCTGACTCTTCTTTACTAGTTGTGATAAATAGCGATCTGACTCTTCTTCATTAGATGTGATAAATAGCGATCTGACTCTCCTTTATTAGCTGTGATAAATAGCGATCTGACACTTCTTTACTAGTTGTGATAAATAGCGATCTGACTCTTCTTCATTAGATGTGATAAATAGCGATCTGACTCTTCTTCATGAGATGTGACAAATAGCGATCTGACTCTTCTTTACTAGCTGTGATAAATAGCGATCTGACTCTTCTTTATTAGCTGTGATAAATAGCGATCTGACTCTTCTTTACTAGTTGTGATAAATAGCGATCTGACTCTTCTTTATTAACTGTGATAAATAGCGATCTGACTCTTCTTTATTAACTGTGATAAATAGCGATCTGACTCTTCTTTACAATATCTACCTTCTCTTCCAAAAAGGGACCAATCGCACGACAGTTAGAACTGAGCGAGAGCAGACGACAGGGCAGACTAGCTGACGCAAAGCATCATGGGTAGCGGAGCGTCCAAGGAGGAGGAGGAGGTGCTGGCCGACCCGGCGTACGCCCAGCGCTCCATGGCCCCGATGACCAGTGGCTCTGAGTCCCAGGCCAACTTTACGGACGGACCCAAGTCCAGGTCCACGCAGGGAATACACACGCGGTCCAGGGCCATGATCTCCAAGCAAGGCAACGTCAGCTCCATCAACGAGAGCCGCGAGTCTAGAGTCGGTATGTAGAAAGGCAAACTTGGTGAGGATGATGACGATAATAGTGGCAATGATGGTTATGGTGATGATGACGATGATGATGATGATGATGAGGATGATGGTGGTGGTGATAGTGATGATGATGATGATTATGATGATGATGATGATGGTGATGGTTATGATGATGATGATGAGGATGATGATGATAATGATAATGGTAAGGGTGGTTATCACCATGATGATAGTGGTGGTGGTGGTGGTGGCGCTGCTGCTGCTGCTGCTGCTGATGATGATGATGATGATGATGATGATGATGATGATGATTCTACAACTATTAACAATGTTTTCTCCATTGTCATACCAACATTACAGAGGGTTATGAAGCTCATATCATCCGAATATCAAAGGACGGCTTCTCAACCAATGATGTGATCATTCTTGAAGGACAAGTAAATCCATTAACAATTTTTATTATCATGAAAATATTACCCAATTTACTGGAATTTTTTTTTCTTTTTTGTTTGTTATTGTTTTTTTCTCTCGAGATTTTTTTTTTCTGTTTACTTGCTCTAATTTAATAATTTAATAATTTTGTTTATTCATTTGTCCCTATTTTGGGAATTTTCAAACAATTTTCTTTTCTGTTTTCATGTTCTTTTCTATTTTAATGAAATTATTGGTTTGATTCTATGATTTTAAATGGAACATTCCTTTTTAATGCAGGGAGATCATTCAGCCATTAATTTAGGAGGAAAGAAGAGTACTTTTATTTTTATTTTGCATAGTGTTTAATTATATGAAAGCAATAGGCAAAGATGATACCATGCCATTTAAAATTATATTTACATTCTGTTTTTTATTTCCACAGATTGTGACCTTTGTTTGGGATGATTCTTGCTCACCTAACATGACATTGATGCAGGTATTGATGCTTTTGAAAATATCATTGGATTTCTACAGTGCTCTGCTGTATGCATTCATATGTATGAATAATTTAGCTTGAGTGCTTTTTGTGATACTGTACTGATTCTAACAATTATGAAAATTGCTATTCAAGATCAAGATCAAGATATTGAGATGCAAAAGGCAATACTGCCCACCCCGCAAAATTTTCACCCTTCCTTATGGTTTGTACTGTAAGGTTATTGTCTTCTTGAATGTCTCGAGGTCATGAATATCTCAGATGTTTGATGGCAGTGCGATCTGAAACTGTTCTCGGGGAAAAAGGTGAAAGAACTATTCACAGAAGCCAGTTTTTGGCTATCAACAATTGAAATATGTGATATGATGTGCATGTTTTCTTATGAAGACTTTTTGTTTTCCATTTTGTACATTTAAACTGCCATAAAACTTATATAACTGTAAAAAGACCAAATGATACAAAAATAATCTATTCTCTCACATGATATTGGTTTGTGTCACAGGTGATTTATGATGGAGAAAGCCTACGCCCTGTGATTGGTGGCTACAACGCAGGTCCTAATGAATGTCGTGGGGAGTATGAACAAATATTTAACATGGAGGGGGAGTACAAGTTTGTCATGTGAGTTGAAGAATTCAAATTCAAAACACCCTCACCCCTCAAAAGACACAAAACAAAAGAACTTCCTACCTGTTAAAAAAAGTAAAACACCCTAATCAAAAACACCATTCCCTTATCCCCATACACAAAGCAATAACACAGAAAACTTAAAGTACAGGTGTATAACAGAAACTTAAAACAAAACAAAAAATATCACAACAATCAAAACTAAAGACTATTTCTTTCCTCCTATTGACATTAACAAATAAAACTTCTTTAGGAGACATATTATTATGATGTTGCATTAAGATTATGAATATAGAGCAGAAACAGAGTTTTTATTTTTAAACATTTTTCTTTTACTTCCACTTCTTGAACTATGCACAAAATGAGAAAAATAAATCATGCATGTATAATCTCTTACTTAACCTTTTGAAATACTTAGTAACATATACTGATGCAAAGTTCAGAAACTTTGGTCCTAGTAGTCAGAAAAATATAATAGAATTTTTATCTTAATCTAAATTAAATCTGACAACCACATTATCTTTCACCAGAAACAAGATTCGCTGCACCCCATTCAACGTTATTGTTAAAAGACGAATTGAACTACATGCAGATGTCACAGATGAAGGTTTCAACCCACAAATCATTTGCGTAGACCAAGGTCATGCAGTGCGTTGGTCTTGGAGGGATTGCAACTCACCTCACACTGTCAATGAAGTTCATTATGTCATGGAAAGAGGATGCTTCCGACGTCAGCAGGGAAAGAATCAAAACATGGTGGCCACTGTCACTGGCACACACACACAGACTTTTAGGTAAAGTCATGTTTTTGAAGCTCAATGTAGATTTACTTTTGTTCTTAAATCATGAGAGATTTTCAAATTTTATTTTTTCTTTTAAATATTATTGCCCTTTCAAGCTTTTTTTTCATCTGTCTTTTTCCAGTCGTCCTGGTCTGTACTACTTCAAAACTGAGAGCGCAGAATTGGGAAAAACACATTTGTGTATTGTATGTGTTAGGGTAGCCCCAAGGTAAGTCTATAAAGATAACCCTTATGCACTTGTGCACTAATTTTGAAAATAATGAAGAAAAGGATGAATGTGGATGTTTATTGAATGAGGATAGCAATGAAAAAGCAGCCTTTTCGATATATGAACAATTTACTTCAAATAATTTATTTGTTTTGCACTTGACATTTTTATGTCAAGTAATTATTGAACTGATGATTCAATTTTTGAAGTGAACATTTTTAGTTCCACAATATTATGTATATTCCCACAATTCTGTCTTACTTCACTACCCCCCTTTTTTTCTTCTGATTTTTATTGGCTTATGAAACCCAACTTTATTCACTTAAAAATTATATTTAAGATATGAAAAGATTTGTCTGCCTCTAAGCTACACAGTGAAAATGACTTGTTAGCTGCAATAATTGTCTTTTCTTCTTCAAGACCATCACAATATTTGTCATTGTGCTTGTCTTCAGAATTTGATTTGACAAAAATAAAGACTTTCAGTAGTATTTGATAGAAAAGTGAAGAAAAGTCAATCATTCAAATATTGACTACTCAATCCCAGTCAACCTCAAAAAAAAAAAAAAAAAAAAAAAAAAATTATGGCATTTAAGATATAACATTTTCCAGCCAGGCATCATACTGTGTTTAGTGCTAATTTTTTCTTTTCGAAACATTATGAAAATATAAACTTTGAATTCTACGGTAAAAAATGTTATCATGTAAATTGGACAATTTACACTGTACATATTTGCTTTCAGAGAATACAAAGTTGATGTTCTTGACCGCACATTTTCTCCTATGATTCTTCTCATTGAAGAAGGTGACAAAGTATGGTGGACATGGGACAAAAACAAGGTCAGCATCTTTTGACTTCTCTGTGTATGTTTCCATTTTGTGTTAGCACTGTGCCAAGATATATGGATTTATTTACTAATTCAATGCTTTCATCATCGATTTTGATATCAGGATATCTGTTGGTTTTGTCTGTTTTATAATTTTTATTGTCTTGACATTTAGGAAAAGTGAAACATAGCAATCTTGGATCATTTTACAGAATTTAATTCATTCTTTAGAATTGCCGTCTAAATTGTCATAAGTTCACTGGATTTAAAATAGACATCTGGTGATAAAATGTCATAAGATTTTGACATTTACTTTATCTGCTTAAGACAGCTTCTGAAAAAGGTATTCTAAGATTAAATTTCTTTCAAAGATTCATGGGCATATTCTTTTCTTAATGACATTTGTTTTCTCTCTCCAACACTCCTTTATTATTGTGATGACTAAATAAGAAAAAACAATACCATATTATTGAAATAAAGGTAATTATAATTTTTATGAGCATGTATTACACATTTTTTATCTTAATGTGTAACGCATTATCCTTTTTCATTTTTTCAATGTATTTATTGTTTATCCATTTTTTATTCATTTATGTTAAATTTTAATATTATATATATATTTTTTTTTTCTACATTTATTTGTTTGTTTACCTATTCTTTTTAATTCTTTTATTTATGCAATTCCAGATTTATTCATTTATTTGTTTATTTATTGATGTAATTACAGATTCATTGAATTGTAGCATTTATTTTGTTTGAATATTTTTCTAATATTTTTCAGTGCAAGAAACTTCATCACATTTATCAAATTGATGCTCCAGGCCTAGATCACAAAGAAGATGCCCCTTATGAGGTGTGTAAAGCTATATGCTATAAATAATACTTTGTTTCAAATGAATAAGAGATTTTGTTATGTTTGTAATGTGCAATCAATTTTGATTAATTAAGCACCTTGTTGAACTGAGCAATTTTGACTGCTAACAATTAATTACTTTATTATTTTGTTAAATCAGTTACTACTGATTTTGACTACTAGCAATTATACTTTTGATTAATCAGCCGTCCCTTAATTTTGGGAAAGTAATTAAAATAGATACTTCTTAAATGAATGAATCACCTTGTAATTTTAATTATACCCACAGCCAACTCCTGATGGTTTTAAATGGCATAGTAGTCCAAGGTAATGTAGAGTTTTGTTAACTCATTTATTTGATTAACTATTAATTTCTATTGCATGGACATAATGAGGGACTAATAGTTATCACTTAATGAAAGAACTCAATTTATTCTGTAACAAGCAAGGCTGTTACAATTTCCGTACCACTAAAACCTATGGGCTTTTTTTATTTATATAGATATTGATATTATAATATACATGTATGATATTAAAGTTTAACATTATTTTGGTACAAACTGAATCATAAAATTATTTTTCTATCATGTATCGGATTAAGATAGGCATAGGAAAATATTTTTCTTTTATCTATGTAATTACTGGCATATGTGGAAATGTTGAATATTATTGTACCATTCTTCAATTTAATAAAAATATTATCCTTGATCACCTCCATTACAGTAAACAAGGGCTGATGTGTCAAACGTTCAAGAAAGCTGGAGTGTACTACTATTCAGATCAGAATTATGATGAGGCAGCTGAATATATTGGCACAATTATTGTAAAGCCTAAACCTAAAGAACACATCATCGAATTGAAAGGAAAAGGTTTCAACCCAGGTGTGTGAAAGACACATATCTGAATCAAATAATTTGTTAAAAAAAATTCTCTCTGACACCCTTCAACTCCCATGACACTCACACTCTCTCCTAAACACAGCATATACACAACTATACAAAAGCAACAAATTTGAGCAATGGAAGGGCTATGGAAAAAAGTACCCTTAAGTAAAGGAAAAATCCAGCAAGGATATAAGAGGATTTGATAAGTTTGGATTCAAAACTGTCCTCGGACATGGTAAAAAAAGGTGATTAAATATAGATATAGTATTTCATTTATAAATGTACTAAAATATTGCTTTCAACCTTTCCTCAATGATCAAACTGTGCCATGCATTTGCATGAGTGATGTTGGGCCATGATATTGCTATATTTTTCCTTTATCAATAATTATGCCTGATATCCAACATAGTGAATGTTAAATTTAGGTCCAAAGAAAGCCCCTCAGATCAGAGATGCACTCAGTTTAGCAATCAGAGCAATTGCTTTCTAGTGACACTTTAAAAAATTTGCCAATCACAATTTTTTCCCTCTTAGACAGAATGGATTTCACAGATGATTTGCTTGACAAAAAATTGGCAAGTGTTTGCACTTATTGCTTAACTGAAATTTTCTTTTTTTTCTTTTTTGTTTGTTAAGGCAAACAGACAGTTGAGAAAACGAGTCATTTTATTACAGATGACTTACATGCACAAATTTAACATCGAAGTACTAACTAAAAGTCTAATTATTTTTCAGTGTGTTGACAAGAATACTCAGATAGGTGATAACTTTTTATGAAGAAGAAGAAGATTTAGCATAACAAACTTCATTTTAACAATTCCCCCCAAGTTGTTAACAATTCCCCCCAAGTTGGAAATTCATATTATTTTTTTTCCACAGATATCTTGCATGCCCAAACTGGGGATCGAGTTTGGTGGACCTGGGATGGAGATGCTGTTGCAAGTGTAAAAGAAAGCCTGCTTATCCTGGAGGAAGACAAAGTGCTGAATCCATCAGCAAAAAAACAATCACCTGATGATGATGAAAGTAAGGAGAAAAATACATGCATACATAGTGTAACAACAGAGTTCAAATGACAAATGTCTATTTCATATTCAATGGACTTTAAACACTGGTATTCTGAGTTGCCATTAAATTAAATTTGATTGATTACTGAATTAAGTTTTATAGAACATGGGGAAAGTGCTCAAGGTTATTCATTTTCTTTTTTCCTTTTTGTGTATTTTATTTTCAAATTGTTTTTGTGTTTTTATTTTGATTCTGTTCAGGGAAGGATGGGAGGGTGCTTTTTGAAGAGGGGGTTTGAGGAGTGGATCAAGAAATTTGGATCAAATATGGAAATTTAGTATCTTTCTTCAATAAGGGATTGAAAGGTGGATTGAAGCATTGGGATGAATGATGGGGAATGTTTTTCATGCTAGTTAAAGAGGCATGGAGAGGGATTGGGGGATGAGGATTATTGATGAGAAATGGATTTAAAAAAAAAAAGTATTTAATGGGGGAACCAGGGATTTGGGTATTTTTTACCAAGAGGGAGTTGGGGATGTGGCTGAGGGATAAGAATTGAGTTTTAGCTTTGATCTAGGGTTTAATAAATTTGGTGCATGATGAGGTATTTGAAATATGTGGTGAATATGAATCAGTCATCAAAAATAATTCTTTTTTTTTCTTTGTTCTTCAGCTCTCCTTCAAAACATTGACGAAGATGCTATGGCTCTGATGAGCAAAGCTGGCCTGGCTACTGTCAATTTCACCACCATTGGTGTCTACACCTATAAAATATCCGACGTTGGGGACAACTTTGATGCTTGCTCCATCATAGTCAATCCAGGATCAAAGGTATAAAGAGTGTTTAGAATTAAGTTTGGAAAAATATAGATGGCTCTATTGTCAATTGGAAGATCATTTGAACATTTATATTTAAAGCTTAACTAAGTATCAGATTCTCTTTTGCTAAAGCCTGTTTATTTTTCTCTCTCTCTCCCTTTCTTTCTGTCAGTATGAAGAAAGTAAGACAAATATTATGCTAGTTGTATCATATAATACATATGGAAATTTTTTTACATTTGCATACACGCTATATAAAGAATAGCATGTAATGATGCAATGTTAAAGTTAATTGCATAACAAGTCAATGTTTGTTGCCACAGAGTAGCACCGTTTGCTAAGGATATTAGAAGGTTAATACTCTATGCTTGTCATGCCTAGAAAATAAAAAGTATTAAAGGCATCGAAACAAGTACATAGTCCTTTAATATGGTCACCAATTTCACTTGTTTTCCTTCTCACAGAACCATACTGTCCATTTGACGGACACTGGGTTCGAACCTAAGGTCATCACAATCCGTCCAAATGACAGGGTCTGGTGGGTGTGGCAAAGTGGCAAGAAACAGCACAATATTATCCAGGTAAAATAAGGTTATAATAAGATAATAAAAGATGGGATGAAGTTATTTGTCTTCTTGTTTCACCAAAGAGCAATTTTGTTTCCATAGTTTAAAAGTTTTAATCAAGCAAAGGATATAGCTATGTATTAAAGACACATGATTTATAGAAATATGAGGTAATTGTAATCAGCAAAGCATGTCAAAACTGTGGCACATTTTTCTCCTATATAAATGTCCATTTGGTTGATAACATTAAAATAAACCTTATCTTATCCATGTCAGTCAATGTACTCAATCAATTATAACTGCAGGAAGTACACATTTTCACTCACTGGAAAAGCTAAAACTTGGCATTAAATTCAGATTGCTGTATGTGATATTTGAATATGGGGTGATTACAAGCAGTGCTGATATGAATATCGAGGAAGTCAAGATTATTGTCGTCTGTTTTTCTTTCATTTTTTTCTTTTTTTTTCTTTGTTTTCCTCTTTGTCTGCCAGGTGTCTCATCAAGGAGTTCAGATCAGGGATGGCTTTGGTAGTGGCTTGCCCAGAGACAGCCCATCAGCTTTCTACCACCAGTTTAAATCCCCAGGTGTTTTCTATTTTATCAGGTAGGTCAAACAACATGCCCACCATAATTTTGCTATTATGAACAATATCTTAATAAATCACTTCACTCCCTTGTCTAGTTCAGTACCAGGGTGACAGGAAAAGAAAGCTGATGACAGTCATCACAAAATTGTTATCTATATATTGTCTGTTACTGACAGTAGTCCCACAACTAACATGTCCATGTCAGTTTTGACATTGCCTTAACAGGCCTTTTGATTGTTCTCCCTTTCACCTGTAATCTCTCCAACAATACCTTACATTAAAAAAAAAAAAAAAAAAGGAATGATATATTCATTTTTTTTCAAATGAAGTTTTAAATGATATTGAATTTGCATTCTTTCATTTTGTTTTTTAATATGAAACACTGGCAGGAAGGGAGTTGGGGGAAACAAATAGTATTTGTCATATCTAAGAAGTTTATAAAACAAAATTGTATCATAAGTCATTATGAACTTTGTTTGCAGCAAAAGTCTTCCAAAAATCTTTGGGGCAGTTGTGGTTGCAACACAGCCTCAGGTAATTCTTCAAATTTTAAAATAAAATTTAAGCAATAGCTTTAGAGTTGTAAATTTGATGATATGTTTCTTTTTAAAATCATTTTATCAACATGTAAAGCATCTAAATCAGATGTAATAAGCATCAGTTTAACCATTTTTTTGTGTGATCATAAATGTCTTGTAATGGATTCTAGATTCAAAGTCCAATTTCAATCAACTGTATTCTACAAAATGAAAATTATTTTGGAGTCACATATTAAATGAGGGATGTAAGCATTTAACAGCTGAAGCATCATATCAAAGTGTAATTAATGTCTTGAATTAAATAGTACATATAGACATTTTAAAATGAGGGATGTAAGCATTTAACAGCTGAGGCATCATATCAATGTGTAATCAATATCTTGAATTAAATAGTACATATAGACATTTTATATCTTAACATAGACTAAAAAAAAAACAACAAAAAAAGAATAATTATAAATAAATAGAAGTTTTTTTGTGTTTTGTTTTGTTTTGTTTTGTTTTTTAAATAAATTTCAAGTTCTTAATGAATAAATTGAGGAGAAGAAATAGAATACATAGTGTTCTAAATTCCCATGCTGACGTTGAGTAGTAGAATTTATAACTTGACAGCTCATTGCTGATTCATTTCAATCAACCAAGGTCCATGAGGTGTTGGTGGACCGTGAAATCAGCCCAGACCCAGTGACTCTTCAGCTCCATGACATTGTTTGCTGGGTTTTCAAACAGTCAATCAGCCATGGTACTGCCTTTGTCGAGACAGTGGACCAAATTCTCGATGCCCAGTTTTCCAGCATTCCCATTTCACCAAGGTACACAGTTTTAAAGCTCCTAATTTATGATCAATTCATCATTCAAGGTTATTATTTTCAATAATTTTGCTTGATATTTATAACTTACCTGGCAGTTGAAAAGCAAATGATTCTCAAGCAATAATTCTGACTGCTGAAAGAGTGTATGAAGCTCACCTTAGTTTCTCCCAAACAATAACAACAACAACAAAACAACAACAACTACAACTACAACTACAACAACAAGAACAGTAACATATTAAATGAAAACAACAACAACAACAACAACAACAAAAAAGCCCCAAAAAACAAAATAAAAATCAAAAAAACCTCCAACAAAACAACATGAAACAAACAAGCCCCCCCCCCCCCCCTCCCCCCCTCACTCTTTTCGGGTTTTATGTTTTGTTTTTGTTTTTTATGTTGTTGTTTGTTTATTCTTTTAGAAAATCCTCAGACTGAACAAATTTTCAATGAAAGGAATTCATATTTCGATCAAGCATTTCCCTTTTCGGAGGATATCAAAGGTTTAATAAAATGATGTTTTTCATTGCAGACGCTGTATTGCAAAGGCAGTGACTCAGTTAGGGATAGCTCACTTCCACAGTAAATCATTCCAGCTTTCAGGCAAGAAAAAGGTATGTGTAAGATTTCACTGTTGTGTCAAGTCAGGTATTAATATACCATAAAGGCTAGGGTTGCATTTTGGGATAGAAGAGAAGTTAAAAAAAAAAAATCTAAATCCGTTTCCCTCAATCCCTTCTCGTCTCTCCCCCTCCCTCCCCCTCCCTCCCCTCCCAAAAAAACCAAAACAAAAACAAAACAAAACAAAAAACAAAAAAAAACCCAAAAAACAAACTTAAAAACAAACAAAAAAAACCACAAAAAAACCCAAACCAAAACAAAACAAAAGAAAAAAAATTTAGAAACAAACAAACAACAACAACAACTACAACACCACCACCAACCACAACAACAACAAGACAAAACGAAACAAAATAAAACATAAATAATCCCCCCCCCCCTTTCACCCCCATACACAAAACAAGAAAAAAAAAACGAAAACAAAAACAAAATAATGTAAAATTGCGACCACCCC